>KL660277.1:25527-93709 GCA_000732775.1 Stachybotrys chlorohalonatus IBT 40285 | reverse complement strand
GACACTGTGTACCTTACCGGGCGACGGGGGGAGAGATTCCCGTAGGGAGAAACTGCGTGTTTCGAATGGTGTCGGCGCCAGAGGGTTCGCCTCCATCACGGAGCCAAACGGTCCCTTTGGCTGCCTGATGCTGCCCGTGTAGCAAAACACTCGCCCTCAACAACGGGCGACTGCAGACGGGGAGAGCGCAATGTCGCCGCAGCTCGGCCCCCTTTTTTTTTTTTTTTTTTTTTTTTGGAACATCAAGCAGGATGGGGATTTCGAGATGGGCAGAAACATATCTTTGTGCGTCGTCGCTCGATCAGCATCGATCGTTGTGCAAAGATGGCTTCCTTTTCGTGTCATGTATAAGTACGAATACCTACCAAACGTCGTCTCGAAAGAGGTTGGATTCACAAAAAGTGGATAAAGCATGCTTGCGTGTCCGCTTAGTCATGCGAGAGCTTGTGGCCTTGCGCTGGTCTTTCCTTTTCCCCCTTTGTAACTTTCTCCCTAATTTATTTTCCCTTCGACTTTGCTTCTTCCCGCAGTGACTGCGTTGCGCGCCTTCGCCGCGCTGCGTATCCTGCTCGCGATGCGATCCAGCTGGATGGACCGGCGACGCCTCCTGGTTGTGACTTAGACCAGGGCCGTCCGAGTTCCCGCGGCCACAAACCCAGTCAACACCAAAAACACACCCCCGTGACGTGCCATCGTGATATATTGCTTTGTTTCCGTGTGCCCGGATTTAAATTAGGTCATCTAGACGGAGCCATGTTGGCTCCTCGTGTCATTTGGCCCTCATTCCATCCGGAGAATATCTCGCGTCCGACTACCAAAGATGCCGCTGCTCTCTTCTGCCGTGGGGGCAGCGGTCAGTCGTAGCCTCACGTACATGCTTGCGGCGGTTCGTGCTGCAAGCCTCAGCACAACACGTGAAATCATGTCAGGGGCCACGGTGAATGGGAGAGAAACGGTTGCCCGTCGTTATTTGATCAGATGCCTTTCTAGTCTACCAGCCCCGTTGCAACTTCCAGCGAACAAGACAATACCTGTCCGCCTCAGCCGCTGCTGGTTCGACAACTATCCAGTACATCCATCGCTTCTCTCCCAAAACTTTCTTTTTTTTGCTTATTTTAGACTTTTTTTTTTTTCTCTTCTTCCTCCGGGATGCCAATTCTTGTCTTACCATCCCATCGCATTGCGAGCCTCTGCTTTTCTGTGCTTGTCGTACCGCGTGTAGCGCCGTCGGTCATGGTTGGAATCCAATCCGCAGAAGCTCGTCTCACCTGAACCAGCAGCTTCCAAAGGCTGCCCTGCCGGTCCTCGCACCACCATCTCCAGAGACACGTGTCTCATCCAACTGCTCAAGTCGTCTGACGGAAGAATAACGTCAGGGTATCATGCATCATTCAGCCTCTTCTCCAGCCACCAGCCACCAGCCACCCAATGCTCCCCTTCTTCATCGAAGCATGTCTCCTGTCCACTTCGACAACCAAAGTTGCAACGACCCGCGCTCAAATCACGCGAGAAGCAGAGGGGATATATACTCAATAAAGTGAAGCAGGAACCAATACCCGTAAGCGCCTCGCCACGTGCATCTTCCCGACGCACAGTAACGCCGGCCAGCCAGCCAGCCAGCCTCGTTCCGCCCCGAAAACCTGTATCCGTGGTCTTGTTGAGTCCAAGCCCCAAGGCTTCCTCTCTCCGATGCATTTTCACATCATCTAGAGTCCATGATTCATATGGAGACAGAAACTCTAAGCTGATGGGGTATGAAACAAGCCACCGATGACTTGCATAGAGCCACAGAATTATAGATCAGAAAAGATGAGCGATAAGGCCGTCGTCGTCGTCGTCGTCCAAAAAGAAAAAGAAAACGGTTAACAAAAAATGAAGCTCCGGTTGTGCGCAGTGCCGCATGTAGGTGAGTGTGCGTACGAGTGAAAGTGCTTTCGTCCTCAGTCTCTGCATAGAGATAGGTAGAGGAAAGAGTCCGCAGAAGGACCTTTGAGAGTGACGTGGTCGTGATCCGTCACCATGCCAAAGACCGGTTCGCCAATCCACCCATTCGCCCAAGGTGCGAATAATGTACAATCCAACTGAAATGAACCACTGATACATAGGAAAATTCAGAGCCAGTTCTCCTCTCTGGCCACCGTAAGCCCCCTCGTCCCCTTACCAGACCACTGCTAGCCATCCATGGCTCAGCAGGATCCGCTATGATTGGGCTTCTCTAGGCGGGCCGCGACCTCGGCCGCCGCCGCCGCCGCTGGCTCCTCGTCCACGGTATCCACGGCCACGGCCACGACCCCCGCGGCCACCGTTGAACTGCTGCTGACTGCCGTTCTGCTGGCTATTCTGCTGCGTTTGCCAGTTCCCTTGAGGTTGAGGTTGGTGAGGTAATTGCTGCGCTTGCAGCGCCATGCCTGCGGGCTGTTGACCAGGCACGACGCCCGCAGCGTTTCTCGGAAGATTCGAGATTGGGCGGGGAATAGAGTCGGGATTTTCGTAAACGTAAAGGCTCTTGTCGATGTTTGCTGGGATGGGCTGAATTTCGGTACCGAGGTCGCGTTCGATGTTGTAGAGGTTGAAGCGATCGTCCCAGTTGATGAGGTTGATGGCGAGACCGAGATGGCCATATCGGCCAGAACGACCAATGCGGTGCAAGTAGGTCTCGGCGTTCTTTGGGAAGTCGAAGTTGATGACGACATTCACGGCTTGAATGTCAATACCGCGTGTCAGGAGATCGGAGCAGACAAGGTTTCGGCAGACACCGTTGCGGAAGTCGTGGAACACGCGGTTGCGAGCCTGTTGCTGCATCCGCGCGTGACTGTAGAAGCATGAGTATCCAAGTTCGGTGATTTTCTTGGCAAGCAGCTCGACACGGTTTGTCGAGTTGCAGAAGATGATGGACTGATTGATTTGCAGCTTGGAGAAGAGAGTGTTGAGGCAATGGACCTTTTGCTTCTCTTCGACGAAGGCGTAGTATTGAGTAATACCTCGCAGCGTCAGTTCGTCCATTAGGTTGATTTCGTACGGGTTCGTCATGTTGCGGTCGGAGAAGTCTTTGACGGACAGGGGGAAGGTGGCTGAGAAGAGCATCACCTGGCGGTCTTTGGGGTGGAATTGAAGTAGCTGCTCGATGACAGGGGTGAATTCGACGGAGAGGAGTTTGTCGGCCTCGTCCATGATAAACATGGAGCACTCGCTCAGATCCGCAACATTCTTTCCTGCGAGATCGAGGATTCGGCCGGGCGTGCCCACCACGATGTGGACGGGGTCCTGCAAGCGAACAATGTCGTCTCGGAGACCGGTGCCGCCGGT
Organism: Stachybotrys chlorohalonatus IBT 40285; assembly: GCA_000732775.1. Lineage (NCBI taxonomy): Eukaryota > Fungi > Ascomycota > Sordariomycetes > Hypocreales > Stachybotryaceae > Stachybotrys > Stachybotrys chlorohalonatus. Next base: position 90,403 of record KL660277.1, on the reverse strand, counting down.
CGTGACCATGACATTGACGCCGAGGTGCTTTCCGAGGGTTTTGCAAACCTGCGAAGTCTGCATGGCGAGTTCTCGTGTAGGGACCAGGATGAGACATTGGATCTTGGAGACCTTGGGGTTGATGCGTTCAAGGGCGGGGATGACGAAGGCGGCCGTCTTGCCAGTGCCGTTCTTTGCTCGGGCGAGGATGTCGCGGCCGGTTAATGCTACCGGGACGGCTTCTTCTTGGATAGGGGAGGGCTTCTCGAAACCGGCTTCGAATATGCCCATGAGCAGATCCCTCTTTAACGCGAAATTCTCAAACTCGAGACCCTTTGTGTTGGTGACATCCTACGACCGAGAAGCAACAGCAAGTCAGCCATATGATCACGACGCAGACAAGCCGAAATTTGACGGGGCAGGAATCGGTTGGAGGTGGTTATACAAACCTCGGTCTGTTGTCTAGTGTCCTTGGCAGGAAGCTTCAGGTTCTTCTTCCAATCCTCACTTCCACTTGGTGTTCCATCGCTGCTACGCAAAGGTCAGTACAGCCCTCGAGCCCAATGGCTTCAGGCAGAGCTGGGCGAACCTGATGTGTGTTGCCTTTAGCTTTTCGGCTAGCTGATCGGCCATTGTGGTGGTTGTGGTTGCGTCGGAGAAGGAGTAGTTGTTGAACGGGGAGGGAACAAGTCAGATGGACTAGGTGCAGAGCTGGAATAGGATCGGCCTTGTCCCTATACGGGGTCAAGTTTCCTATTAGTCTGGTGCTTGTGTGCGTGTGTGTGTTTGGGGCTTTCGTCTCGGTCCGTGTTTCCTCTGGGGGGTAGCAGGGTTTGGGGTGCTTGGGCCTTGCGAGGTGCCGTTGTCAAAGAGGATGAATGCAGGGGGGGGCGAGAGTTGTTGATCGCGGAAAGCCCTGTTTGTCGCAGGTGAGGCGTGAAGGTGCGAGGCCACGGTCTGGCTTGTTCTTGGCAGGCTTGCGTGGTGGTTGTGCAAGGGGGGTTGGGTTGCAGATGGTTGAGCAGGCTCGAATCCGGGGGTGACGATGTGCGCCCACCAAAAAGATGAATCGCGTGTGGTTCTCCCGGTCACGTGCCTGTACTCCACCCTTCGAGCTCTGTCTGCCTTGGGGGTTGTGCGAATAGTGGCAGCTGCGTACCTGCCAAGTACTCGGCGAGATTTAGCCTTTCACTTAACCCAGGCGTCCGCTGGATTCATCGTTCTTTGGCTGTTCTATGACCTCTGTGAGCTGTGGTAACTCATGAACTACCGTCACCATCACTTCAGGTAAGCTGTTCAGGCTTTGGTCTCTTCCCTAGCGTATCAGATAACTATTTATGCCGAGCGCTTCCACCGCCTTTTCTCTAGCAGAATTGCACCCAAGCCCAAGCCCAAGTCCACGTCTGTGTGCTTCAGAAATAGAGCATGGTATTCGTACAGGTCATAATGTCCAGTCTAGTAGATTTTCTCCATATTTTACAACTTCATGCCCATAGCCTTGCCAACCCTCAAACTCTGCCTCATACTCAAATCCAGCATAATCTCCTCGCTTCCTCCCGGAATCGCGTAAGCCCTAACCTCGCGGTACAGCCTCTCTACCTTGCCGCCCTGGCCACCTCTTGAGTAGCTGAGGCCACCGAAAATCTGGCTGGCCTCACGAGCGCAGAACTCGAAAGTGACTGTGGACTGGGCCTTCAAGCCGGCAATGGCTCCGCCAAGCCGCAGCATGGCCTCGGTCTCGCCCATCTTGTCACATTGGTAGATGAGGTTCTCGAGCCAATTGTATGAAGCTTCGATCTGCCTGGCCATGTGGGCAAGCTTCATGCGGATCACGGGATGGTCGATGAGCTTGCTGCCAAAGGTGCGGCGCTTGCTGGCGTACTTGACCGACTCCTCGTAGCATACTCGGGCAAAGCGGAGGGACTGGATGATGATGCCCATGCGCTCGTGGTTGAAGTTGGTCATGATGACTATGGGTGGTCAAGTCAGCTAAGTCACTCAATCGTCAGGGCTTGTGGAAATCAGACATACCCTTGAAGCCCTGGTTCTCCTTGCCAAGCAGGTTCTCGACCGGCACCTTGACATCCTCAAAGGTGACATAGGTGGTGCCGCTCGACCACATACCCTGGCAGTCCATTCTCCGCGTGCTCACGCCTTCGCCGCGCTCAATGAGTAACAGGCTAATGCCGTTCATGCCGGCACCGCCCGTCCGTACGGCGGTGGTGAAGTAATCGGACCAGATACCGTTGGTAATCCACTTCTTCTCACCGTTGACAATGTAGTGCTTGCCGTCCTCGCTCAGCTTGGCCTCGCAGGTGAGGTTTGCGACGTCGCTGCCTGCATCGGGCTCGGTGATGGCCAGGCAGATGCGCTTGTCGCCAGCCAGGATGCCCGGGAGGATACGATCCTTGAGCGCAGGAGCACCGAACTTGATGACGGGCGGGCAGCCGATGCCGTAGCCTCCAATCACGTTCCAGATGAAGCCACCGGAGCCAGGGCGGCACAGCTCGTCGGTAATGATCATCTCGTGGAACAGATCCCACTTCTCCGCGGGAACGGACTGCACGGTGCCGGGCGCGTACTTGGTAGGGTACTTGACGCCTAGCAGACCTGCAAGGTAGCCGCGGCGGCCCATCTCCTTGTAGATCTCCTCAGGGACGTGCTTCTTCTCATCCCACTCGCCAACGTTGGGCGCGATCTCCTTCTCGACCCACTCGCGGACTTCGGCTCGCAGAGCAGCGTGGCTCTCGTCAAAGTACGGCGAATGATACTGGGCGCAGGTTAGCAGATGATGCAATGCGGCTTTCGTCTGATGGACATACGCTTTGGTACCAGCTGGGGTCGGCAAACGGAATCTGCTGGCCGAATGGCTCTAGCGGCTCTGATTCCTCTTCGGCACCCTTGGGCTTCGGCGCAGCCTTTGTTGCAGCCTTGGCCATAACCGGCGCGGGCTCGGGCTTGGGCTCGGGCTTAGGCTTTGTGTCGAGGGAGCCAACCTGCAGATTGGCCTGGTACTTCTTGAGGATGCCCTCGTTGTGGTACTTCCAGAACTGCTTCGACGCATCCTTGCCAGCTACCCGCTGCAGGATCTTCTTGCCGCCTGGGTGGTCATCCTGGAACTTGGTCAGGTCGTACACGTCGCCGTCGACAACAATGTACAGGTCGTCAGCCTTGTTGTGGCCCGCAACCTCGCCGACGGTAAACGTCTTGGACATGGCGGCGATGTGAATGACTGTCGTGTGTGGGGAAGTTCAGAGGACAACAGAAGGTTTTGTGTGTGTGTGTGTGTGTGTGTGTGTGTGTGTGGAAGAGGAACAAGCCGGGGAGAACTGGAGAAAAGGTAATAGAAGGCTTCGGGGGTCGGCATGGCGAATAATCACATGCAATCCGCCAGCACGCTTCCCCAGATTCCCCCACCAGCTTGTCGGTCTCTGAATTGTGGACCAAAAGTCTCCGACTAGGAGTCTTTGCACCAGTCTTTCGCGGTCTGCTGATCGGTCTGGCTTGCTTGGCTGGGGGGCGTCATGTGGTCGATCCAGATACCGGCACAAGCCGCCTAGGCCCTGAAAGCATGTGAAGTGACTTGACTGGGCAGGGGCAGAGTTGATGTCATTTACCCTGGATGTGGGATGTGGGGTGCCGAGGTCCGTCACCGGCCAATACTCTTTGCTGCATTTGTTACCGTCGGCTTTCCCGAGGCTGCCACGAATCAGGGACGTTTCATCCTCGTGCTACCCTGTACAGGCCGTGGTCGCTTCTGTTCAACATCAAGTGGTGGATTTGCATGAGATATCTCGTGTTGTTGATACTATTCACGATGACTAGTATGGGACTTGTTTTAGTACTTGATTTGGACATTTACAGTTATCGACGTCAGACGTAGAAAGACCCCTATGGCATATTACTTCAAGTCGTGGCTTCTATCGAATGCAATTCCACATAATTGAACAAGAAGGTATACGACCCGCAACATTGGTACTGAGATTGGACACTTCTTTGAAATCGACATGGGTACGCGTCCATGGCCTTGGTAAAATGCCGAGGTACTTTCCAAGTATTCACACGCATTGAACTACGCGAGCGCATGTCCCCGTAATACTCATCTGCGGTCTCCCGAGGCAGCAAGAACTAATTATACAGACATGCAAATGTACGAAAATCACGAGTCCTCATTCACGAAACTCATTTGATATAGAAGTCATCACAAAATTCACCACCACGGGTATCATAGCAATCATCCTAAGCCGCCCCACGTGGCTTCGCCCTTGCCGCCACCTTATCCTTCTTGTCCTGCTTCAGCTTCTTCCTCTTTTCCTCGTTCTTCTCCTCCAGCTTCCTCTTGTGCGCCGCCTTCTCCTCGTCCGTCTTGGGCACCGGCTTGAAGAACCCCTCTAGGCGCGCCTGCTGCGAGCTCTTCAAGTTCTTTTCCAGCCGCGCGCCGGCGCTCCGCACGCGGTCCTCCGAGAATCCCTTTTCCGTGACCAGGAACTGTACTAGGCCTTCCATATCCGGTTTCTCCCATTTGAAGTCGCAGAGTGGGTCGGTGGCTGGACGTACGTCCGGTTCGAAGAAGAGGTCGCGTGCCTGTGCGTAGGGCCAGTCTTCTGGGATGGTGTACTTCTTTTTGGGGTCGTTTTCGATTGCCTCGACGACGTGTTCGAGGTCGCCATGCTCCCGTATTAGCTTGAGCGCTGTGCTCGGCCCAATCTTGGGGACAGGGTCGAGATAGTCGCAGCCCAAGAGGATGCAAAGGTCGACAAACTACCATGGTGATGGGTTAGTTCCAGCAGACTAGATGCGGGCTTGTCTTGCATACCTGTTTGCGCTCCATGTTGAGGCCGTCCAGAACCTTGTCCAGCAAGATCTCTTGAATGGGCTCTTTCCTTTGCTCGCTAAAGGTGAGATGCCGCAGTAAAATAGGCGCATTGAAGCAGAGCGTATCCATATCCTCGCTCGCGGCGGCATACACCTTGCCAGCCCTCGCCAGCACCGCGCACTGCGCCTCCGCCTCCGTGGGCGCAATGATATATGGGATGCCCATGAGCTTCAGCAAGCGCTGGCATTCGGCATTGTGCTCGCGCGTAACCCGGACGGACCGCCTCGAGAACTTCTCCACGTCCTCCGCCGTGCCCGTCTCCTTGGCCTCCTCGAGACCCTCGTTGGCCTCCTGCTTGCGCTGGAAACGCTTTGCCAGCTCGCCTGACTTGAGCTTCGGGGGCGCGCCATCGAACACGTACAGGGGCTTGATGCCGTTGTCGACCATGCGCAGAGTGCGGTAGAACATGCCCATGAGGTGTGAAGTTGTTTCGCCCGTCTCGTTCATAAGCTGCTGGCCTTCGGATCGTACGGCAATTAAAAAGCTGTAAATGCTCATGGAAGCATCCTGCACATTAATTAGTTCCACAAGGGACCAAAGGGGTAGCGGCTGTGGTTGTACGCACGATTGCAACCTTGCGCCCAAATTGGTGCTTGATCTCGCCCTCCTTGATGGCGTCGGGAGCCTCCTCCTTAATGATCTGGAATAGTTGCTTAATACCCATGTTGACGGTATGGCGTCTTGAGCACAGTAGGATTTGTCAATTCACGGAAGAAAGTAGCAGGAATTGACAATTGTGATACGTCCTCGTGTGCTGATCCCTACGTTTATGACGATTTATCAAGTGGGGAGCTTTCAGAAGCTGAACGCGTGCTTCAAGATTATGACGCGCCCAACTGGCGTCGTCGCTACAAGGATATAAATGGGGCCCACTATTTCGCGCCACTACGGTGCATTCTTGACTACCCTAGACGGGATATCAATTTCTCTTATCACTAACCTGGGACGGGAAGTGCTCATAAATAAGTATTTATTAGGTCAAGATACCTTGGTATGATCACTAATTGCGTGAAGGAGGCCCCCAAGCAAACAGCACAGGTGAAACACAATCTGCAAATGCCAACGGATCACGATGAATGTCTCGATAGTCACTTCTCAACAGAGCATCATGCATTCCCCACCATCTTCAGAGCACAAATATGGTATAGCCCACACCCACACTCCTTCGACAGCAGATAGCAGAACACCGCTCTGGTCGAGAATGCGAACCCCAATCCCTCCTCGCCCAAGGCCCGCGTGACATCGACCGTATCTTTTGATATACCGCTCGGAATACAGAGCTGTCAAGGATGGTTCTCGCCTTGCGCTCCACCTTGCCGTGCGGATCACATTCACTCGACTTGACAGCTTCATCGAATCGTGTAAGTCATCCTGCAGCATGGGATATTAGTATCTCAGAGCAGTTCGGGTATCGTACATTCGTCGCTGGGTGACGTAGCGCTTCCGTGAATACAGCCATATTCGTTTCGAATCGACGAGATCGCTTTTTTACCATTCCCACTCATTTGAAACCCTCGAAGAACACATTTTGGGATTCAGATCCTTTCCCTCCGTTCATACTTTCCAAAACCTGGTCAATCTCCATGATATCAAGCATTTCTGCCTCCACATTCCGTCTTGTGAGATCTTCGGAGTTATCTGCCGCTGCGCTCATAGTGCTTGCAAAGTCGAAGCCGCTGCTAGTCCGAGCTGTCGGTGCCGGTTCCGACTCAGCTGTATCTGTTGTTGAGTGTTCCGGAACGAAAGGGGATGGCTTCATCCTCAAGGTACCAGGCTTAACGGTACTCAAATTGAAGGACAGCTTTGTGGTGGGGTCGCGCTTCCCATGTACGATGATGGCATCAGACTTGTCTTCGGAGAAGAGCCGTCTGCTGCGTCGACTGGTGCCACCCAGCTTCTTTCCCGGGCCGTCATCGCCCTCGCGGACGATGACAAGTCTTGACTCGCCCTGTATCAGGACATCCACGGGCAGTCCGCCTTCTTGCTGTGCATTGTTACCTTTGGAAAAGTTCAACACCAAGCCAACGCCACGGCAACTCTCGCCTAGCAGACCAGTATCGAGATTATGTAGTTTGATCATGCGAATAGGCTGAGCCGCGCTGAAGACGGTACTCGTGTCGGTGGCTCCCTTTCGAAGTTGGGATTCCCAGAATCGTGAAATCCCTGGAATAACACAGACATGTTCCAAACCTCCAACCCATAGTGCTACTGTCTCATCCATCAGAGCTTTCCCAGTAGACGGTAGAGCCATGACCTTGATGCCGCCATGAACCATAGCTAGGCTTTTGGCACTGAGAGCGGAGCTTAGCGATGCTGTAACCTGACGCCGGGTATGTGGTGTCATAGGAGCGAAAGCTCCCGAAGCAGGTTGTTTTTGTTGTGTGACTACACTGCGCAACGAGCTTGTTCCCTCAACATATCCAGATACACTGAATGACGTCAAAGCGGCTCCTCGCACACCAGACTTCAACTTATCTGAAATCACTGTGCCGGCGGATGAAGGCACGGCACCATCCAAATCCCAAATTCCCCACTGCCCATCTGCGAGGAGGACGAGAACGGCACGACCGTGTGCAACCCACGCAGCATCAAGCAGGGGCTTCCTTGAGGAAGAGGGTCGAGCGAAAGGCTGATAGAGTGACAGAAGCCACGAACCTTGGACCGGGAATGGTCCGGAGGAGTCAGCATCAGGTTGGAAGGAGGGCAATGCGTAGTCGTATATACGAACACCCTTGACTGGTGTGACGGTAAGGAGCTGGGTGGTGTGGGAGGGGTTGAAGGAGATGGATGCCAAAGGGTCCGGGAGATACTCTGTCTGGAAAGGTTCGATACGTCGGCTACTGTCTACCTTGTGGTCCAGAGAAATGTCCCATAAGCGAAGTGTGCCTGAGGCTTCTCGAGTATGAGCCGCCACGATAGCCCTGACGGGCTGATCCGATCTCCTACCCGTGGATGATGTTGTTAGGGTGATTGCAAGACCATCACTGTATTTCATTTGCCCGCTCAGGAGAACAAGGGACTCGCCCCACGCTCCAGATCCAGCCTTTCCAGCCAGGAGGTCCTTCCTAAGCTCCGGCCGAGCTTTACTCTCTGGTGACGGTGGCGTCAGTGGCACCGTCATGAGGTAAACATCATTCGTGACGCAAGAGACGGCAAAGACCATCTTGTCTGTCAAAATGCTTGCACCTCCAGCATCCGCGTCAGCAGCAGTGCATGGGGTCATTGGTATGACGGCAACATGACAAACTTCTGTGCCCAGCGTAAGGTCCAACGTTTGTATAATATCAGGGTAGGGCTCTTGTTCGTTCAGATCCTCAAACAGAGGCTTGTCCACGAATGCAGGCGTCTGCTTCGTCTTGGCGGGTGGCTCATCGTCGTCCGAGTCGATGATCATAACGGCGTCTTCGGATATACCATTTTGCTTCTCCTTCGGGGCTTCCTTCTTCGCCTGCTTGAGACGCCTGCCACCTCTCCACACAATCGTCACTCCCGTCTCATGGCCGTATATTAAGATTGTAGCACCTTGAGGCGACTGCACTGGGTACGTCTGGACATCATTCACCCGCCGAGAGGTCTCGTATCTGGTCGGTTAGCATATCTCGACTGTTGCGCGGAATGAAACTAGTACTTACGTGAATTGGGTATTCTGCGCTGTGCGACGGATTCGCGGAGCGTTTGACAGGGTCATGATGGGGGGAGCTTAGCTGAACCAAGCGGTAACAAGACAGAGAAAGCCAGTCAAGTTTAATTCATCCCGCGCATAAGCAGCCCGCGGCGCTCTAGGAGGTAAACACTTTTCTTGGGGATGTATTGCTGGACTTGGCGATGCCTTCTTTCATGTTTACCTTTTCCAAGCGACGCGGCAAGCTCCAAGTAGTAAGATTTAGGTGGACCTTGAACACTAGCTTGGTCACGTGCGCCGCCTCCAAAGCATCCAGGTACTACGTACTGTACGTGCCCACCTACCTAGGTAAGTGCTTAACCTGAGGTTTATGAGATACGAGATACTTGGCTGCTACTTGAGTACGATAATCGAGGACGCAACTAGTGAATAAGACGGGTTTAAGAATAAATAGCCTTGGTCCATGGTGATGTTTACCTCCAAGACGATGGAGTTCTCAGCTGAGTGAATCATAATGGGGCCGTGGACGATCATTAGTGTACATGATGCAGGTAAGAAAAAAAGCCTGTACAGCTGTGCTGCCTAGTAAAATCTATTACTTGTTTCGATGATTACCTTGCCTTTCGTGCAGCTCAATGCGTTGGACGATAACCAGCATGCCAGTATGAATCCTCATTACGTGACCCGTGGTGAGTCCGAGGTAATTCTCATTCGCGATATGAACTGGGACAACTGTTTGGTATAATATGTTTTGTTCCCACTAGCAACCTTACATACACCCGTACCTGCTTCTTGCTTCCTGAAAAATAACACAGGGCTCAGCCATCGTTCTGTGGTGCGACCCTCGTCGAATCGAAATCACTTCCTTGCTTCCTCTTTCCTATACGTCCAACCCTGATTTTTCGAAAGCCGCCACCTCAGTAGGCGCTGACACCCTTCCACTTGGTTGGGGTATTCGACGCAGAGGGTCCACTCAAGCCGCCAAGTTATACTAAAGAGATAAAGAGAAGATGAGAGGGTAGAGTTGAAAGGCCGGACATATGGATGTGTCAGAAATGAGCTCTCGACTAAGCACAAACATTCAAGCCAAATCCTCCAACCCATCTCCAGTCGCTAGAATCAGATTTTATGATCGAGTTGTTATCTTAAGTACAACGGATCGAAGGAACGGACGGCGATTGCGGACACCACGATTTGTTGTCAAACCCAGTCGTTTCAGCCTGACCAGCACATGTCTAACCACGCCTTGACAAAGTAAAATAAATCAAACGCCACAGAGTCGTTGCATAATCGAACAACCAATGGACATGAGCTGTCGTCCCAAAAACGCCATCAATGCCGAAAAGTAGAGGTATTGAACCAAAGTTCAAGTTTGTGCTTGTCATTGCAAGCAGCGGGGGGAGAGGCAGTTTCGTTTGGAGATGGAATGAGAAGCTCATGCATTGGTCACCTGGCAGATAGTTAGAAAAGGCACAAAGCTCGGACAGCATGGATGCGATCAACGTACCCTGAGAATCTTGCGAGAGTAGTCCTGGTTATCAGCGATGGAACCGTCACTGAGACGACGCGTCGCGAAGCCAGGCTCAAGGCGGGAATCGGTAATAGAGATGCCACTGCTGCTCGGAGGCTTAGCACCGCTTATGAAAGCGTTGACGGCTGCGTTTCGACGGTGTTCCTCTTCAATTTCGGCATTGCGCTTCCGTCGCATGTGGAACCAAAATCCTCCGGCAACAGCAGCTACTGCTGCTAGACCGCCGACGACACCAGCAGCAATGGCCCCGACGTTTGGTCCACTGTCATCTCCGTCTTGGTTCGAATCCTCTGAGCCTTCAGAACCGTCGGTTGGGACAGAAGAAGCAGTTGTCTGAGTGGCGGCTGCAGAAGTAGGGGCGCGGCTGGCGGATGTAGTTGTCGTTGTGGTGGAGGAGGATTCCTCCGCTTCAGCGTAACTCACGTCGACCCTGATTCCAGTATTGAACACCGAAAAAGCATTGGGATCGATAGAGCCACAAGCTTCCTGGTCGAAACCAGGGCAAGGGTAATTGCAATTCTCATCGTCGGTTCTGGAGTCTCTGGGGGGGTACACGAATCCACACAAGCAATCGGCACCATGGAGAGCCATGACCCAAAAGTCTCTGCCGTGGCACTCTAATTGGCAACTTCCACTCGATGGAAATTCGATGCTGTGAGAGGTCATGTTGGCTGAAGAGGTAAAGCACCCTTGTGATCGGCTAGCTCCTGGCAAAGGTCTGGCCGAGGGTATCTGTACGCCTAGAGTTGGCGTTGCCTGGCGACCAACGACTTGAGAGCCGGCAGAGACGCACAGAATCTGGAAATTGCCAATGATGGCGGACAGAACAATCGTTGCCAGCTTCATTTTGGTGGCTTGCCGAGTATATGGATGTGATCACGGCTGCGAGTCTGATTGCGAGTCGGACGTCCCGACAAGTCGAGTCAAGTAGGGATGTCCTACGATGTGAGGTTTGAGGTTGAATAGTTGCAGTCGGCAGTTCGTGAATCCAAGTCGTGAGGATCGGTCGTGAATCGGGACCAAGTATCGCGCGGATGATAGATTCTGGTCGATGTCAGTGGCCGTGTCCGGACGGCCAACTTGGAATCAAGGATTGCACAGGCGCTGAACTGGTCGAATACAAAACAAAGCGAGGGTATGGAATGACAGAATCGTCGTTGTCGATGTAAAGAACCACGACTGTTCAGAGATGAATGGGCGAGGGCTGCATCTGACCACGAAACAGACCAGCACACATAGGATGGGACGGATGGGACGAGGGCGTAGCTCTGGAACGAGTGGGTTTGGAGGAGGAAGAAAGAGGGAGAAAGGGGGCAGTCTAGGTTGGAACGAGTGACAGTGTGAATGATTGAGATTGTTTCGAGGCAAAAGGGGAGGAAAGCGAGACGAAAACGAGTGTCTGCGACGGGCCCGGGGTTTAGGGGGTGGACTGGGTGGAGGAAAGGGAAGGGAAGGGGGAAGAAATTGATCGAGCAGGCAAGAAGAGCACGGAGGATTAGGAGGCTCTGGGGGGTTGAAAGAGCCAAAAAGCGAAATTAGTGCTACGCAGGCATGGCCAGGTCCACTGGCACTGCCCTGAAATGGGTGAAGCTGGGCTGCCATGTCCTTGTCCTCGTGTTGCTGGCATACAGTACGAGTACAACAGTGTCCCCACTAGCCGTATTGTACCTGCATCTTGGCGAACATTTGGGCCAACCGCCCGTCGCGGCTGGGTTGCACAACTACTGAAAGCAACCAAATCATGGTTATGAAGCACGTTGACTGGTGGGGAGCCGCATTATCCTGCATAAGCACAGTGCGTTGCGCGACTGTGAGCTGCCCCTGGCTGCTCGTCCCCACTCATCCCCCCTTGATAATGGAGCTGTTGCACGCCACTGCAGCCAATGCACGTTGAGAACGAAGGAAGACGGCTCCTGATTGGCAAGCCAGTCTCTCTCTGATACGGGATCGGCTAGCCCAGTGCCAACGAAGCCTGGGCTGGCCCTTGTTAGGTGCGCTGGATCCAGGAACAGGAGCACGAAGAAGGGAAAGCCGCCGCACCAGACCAGAAACGGGTGATGACGCGCGGATTCACGGCAAGAGAAGAGATGAGCGACGACTCCTCCGTTGCGCGCTGATACGGCGGCCTCGGCGCGGCCTACCTGGTACACAACTCCCTGATGGAGATCACTGAGCCGGCTGGTCAAGTCTGCCTCGCGATCCCATGTCGCCCACTTAATCTGCGGAGCTCGAATCACTGATGGCGGGTTCATGCGGCCCTTTATGCAGCAGCACATTTAATGCATTGGTGACAAAAACTCCCTTGTATACCAGATTCAGGATCACGGGTGGAATCGCGAGCCTCAATTAGATTGCTTGCCCAATCCGTCTCGGCTACTGTACATGCATCCTGTAGATAAGAATATCTCCTCGTTCCTCCTCATTTCCTCGGGTGTTTGTGGTCTGGTTGTGTTACGCTCAACGGTGAGGCACAGGCTGTGCTGCATTCGGTGCGGTGGCACCGTCGTCACCCACGAAGCGACAATATACCTAGTCACAAAAAGTATTATGCTCATTTTCATAAAATTGTACCTATGTGCCGTTGCTATCGGCAGGTTTTTGGTCAGGCAGATTGGCATGTTTGGACTTTCCAAATCAGGATGAACCACCACGATGGCGGTCACAGAGGTGAAACAGCCAAGTCGACCGAGCCTCCACAGTGCTGCCTGGCCAGCTGAATTCCGCACTGCTCCCGCTATTCATTGTCCGTCACGGCTCGCAAGCCGGATCACGCCGGAGGTTCCTCAAGCGGGTGACACAGTGAAAAGGGAACAACAATCCCTGATTAACACAGCCCCTCAATGTGTGATTGTGATCATCGCAATGCCGCTATCGCTGGTGGTCGGCAGTAGCTCTGCGTTAACACGGGCACACTACACTACTGCACGCCGAAGCCAGTGCCTGCCGTCCTCGCAAGGGGTTCGAGTGCATTCATCGAATGGAACTGTCCTGATCTGCAAGCACTGACCTTACCTTATGTCGAAATGCATAAACTGGCGCGAGACGCTACACATCACTTTATTTAGATTCACGCTGAAGACTGTCTTCGGCCCTCTATTTCCCCTTGTTCCAGTAGCCAAGAGACGTGCGCGGCCCAGCCGCACTTAGCAACGGCAACATGGAACAGCAGATCGAGAACCTGTTCGGTTTATTTTGCTTTTCAATCTCCCCAAGCCCCCTTCATCGTATAATCCATCGTCAAAGCTGCTCGTGCATTCGGCTCTGCCCGACGCATGTTTCGTATCCAGCCAACCAGCAGCTTCGTGCTAACATAGGCTCTGACACCGTCAGGCGTTAGCCGGGTTTCTCGTACGTCTGTGAAGTCTCTCCTTGCGCTATTTGGGACGATTTGGATGCCATGGCCTCGTCTTACTTTGCCAAACTGATACGTCAATGCTTGCTTTACTATAGCGTGAATACCATAAGCATGGCTTCCACCATATACCAGCGTCCGTCGCATCCGGACCCGTGCCGCAATGTAGAGTCCGAGATTGTCGTCTCTGGAGCTCGCTCAGCATCCAAATTACAACATCATGCCTAAATATGTCAGTGCCCAACGCCACAACCGCATTGGTTTTTTCCTGCAAGAGTACTCGTGGATATGTGGTGGTATAGCATAAAACATGAATGACCTCGAATTTATCCATCAGATACACCATCCATTCAGTCCCCATCTTCCAAAGCTGCTGCTGTGGGTAGTCGTCGACGTGATGGTGCTAACGAGATGGCAAAGGATGCCTCATTGCTCTTCTTTCATAAATTTGAAGATGAATTGTAAGACGCGGTTAGCCTTGGAATAAGTTCTTGCTGCCATCTGCGTGTCCAACGCCAGTCAGGTCTACAAGTGCACTGTCACATCCCAAATAGCATGTAAAATTCTCGGCTGAAGCCATTATTTCCCGCCATGATGACCTTATCGACTACTCATACGTTGGGAGCCAGTCAAGATCGCATGCGAATTAACGACTCGTGGAGGGCGGATGTGGTTGAGCTACGAACGTGCAGCAGGTAGCTGAACTTGCCAGCGCCAGCGCAAGTCCAGATCGCTGAGCGGCTTTACTGCTTGGGCGCTCGATCATGTCAGCCGCGAAAAACAAGCGGTTATTTATTCTTCATGGACTACTGAATGTTGGAAGATTTGCATACGTGCTTGCAGAGTCACCAACGTCCATAAAGGCACAACCTCAATGCCATCCTATTCGTTAGCATGACGTGAATCTGTGAGTAGGGGACAGTTTGCAGTGGTCCACGCAGTCACAGAGCTGAATCTGTTAGGAGTGACTACCACTTACATGCCTCTCTAAACCAGAATAGGTACATGACACACATGCCTTCTGTTGTGGTTCCCGGCTCTTTGCATCTGCATAATAGACAGTTTATACAAGGCACATGAGCCCTTATCATAAGTGCCAAGGTGCACGCACCATGGGGCTTTCAGCTTGAGCCGGTTAGAAGACAGCATGAGTGATGAGACTCATTGCATTGGAAGCATCGTTGAGAGCCGTGAATATATTTCGATGGCGAACACGTTGGTGGCATTAGGTTTCAATTGTTTCGGTGGGTACGGTAGCCGGAACGGAGAGGATGATTGTCTACCAATGCGGGTTCAGGACCCGTGATCGTTGAATGGGCCAGCGTCATCGTTGCCACAAGTAGTGATCCAATACCATCTCAGCTACACGCGAGCAAGCTCCTCCCAAAGCAGCAAAGACATTGATTGAATCATTGATTAGTATTGGTAGTCTATAGTTCGCAGCTCAAGTTGTCTTGGTTGAATCAGTTTGGCGCATCGACAAGCCCAAGGTGCCTGGCCATTGTCCGTCTTGGGACTAGCACGGATGCCTAAGGCGGTCAAGCGCCGTTGCCGTATCAGCGGGGAGGGGCGACGAAATGGTGCGTCATGGCTTGGTTCGTCAGCTGAGCTTGCCGCTGCCAGGCACAGTACCGTAGTCGCAAGCTCCAGCCACGAGCACGAGACACTTCCCCGGCCAACCTCGCATCCTACGCATCCTTCTTCCTGTTTCCTACATCAACCCCCCATCTCCCATCATCGAATCTGGTACGCGCGCATCACCTACGCATCATATCATTCTTTCGTATCGGCATATTTCCTCTCGGTCTGCTTCTCAAAAGCACCGCCCAATATGAAGAGCACACTTGTTGCCGCCGCGGCCCTCCTGGGCTCCGCGCAAGCCGGAGTCCACAAGATGAAGCTCCAGAAGATCTCGCTTGCCGAGCAACTTGTTCGTTACTTTCCTCATTACCATCGGATGGAACCGTGCTGACTTTCTGGCGTACAGGCTGGCGCTTCAATTGAGGCTCAGGTGCAGCAGCTCGGCCAGAAGTACATGGGCGCTCGTCCCAACTCCCGCGCAGATGCCATGTTCAACTCGCCGCCTCCCAAGGCTGACGGCATGCATCCCGTTCCCGTGACCAACTTCATGAACGCCCAGTGTATGCTCTGACTCTCTGTCCCAATATGCGTGGATGCACTAACGATTGGTTAGACTTCTCCGAGATCACTATTGGAACCCCGCCCCAAACCTTCAAGGTGGTGCTGGACACTGGTAGCTCCAACCTGTGGGTTCCCTCACAGTCTTGCAGCAGCATTGCATGCTACTTGCATTCTACCTACGATTCGTCTTCGTCATCAACCTACAAGAAGAACGGTAGCGAGTTTGAGATTCACTACGGCTCTGGAAGCTTGACCGGCTTCGTCTCCAATGATGTCTTCACCATCGGCGACCTGAAGGTTAAGAACCAGGACTTTGCCGAGGCCACTAACGAGCCCGGTCTTGCTTTCGCTTTTGGCCGCTTCGACGGCATCATGGGTCTTGGTTATGACACCATCTCCGTCAACAAGATTGTCCCTCCTTTCTACCGTATGATTGAGCAGGGCCTCCTTGACGAGCCCGTCTTCGCCTTTTACCTCGGCAACACTGAGGGTGAGAGCGAGGCTGTCTTTGGTGGCGTCGACAAGTCCCACTACACCGGCGACATCGAATACATTCCCCTTCGCCGCAAGGCCTACTGGGAGGTCGACCTTGATGCTATTGCCTTTGGCGACGAGGTCGCTGAGCTTGAGGATACGGGTGTCATTCTGGACACTGGTACTTCCCTCAACGTCCTCCCCAGCTCTCTCGCCGAGCTGCTGAACAAGGAGATTGGCGCCAAGAAGGGCTACAACGGCCAGTACACTGTTGACTGCTCCAAGCGCGACTCGCTCCCCGACATCACCTTCACCTTGGCTGGCTCCAACTACAGTCTGCCTGCCTCCGACTACATCCTGGAGGTCTCGGGCAGCTGTATCTCTACCTTCCAGGGCATGGATATCCCGGCCCCTGCTGGCCCTCTCGCCATCCTCGGCGACGCTTTCCTTCGCCGCTGGTACTCTGTCTATGACCTCGGCAAGAACGCTGTGGGCATTGCTCGCGCCAAGTAGATTATGATGTAATAAGTGAGGAGTAATAAAGGATTGATATGAATATGGATTGTCGGGGTGTTCAATGCTACCAGGGAGGTGAATGTGGAGGACTGAATTGCTTTTGATGCGGTCTTTCTTATGTATAGTAGCTACGTGCCGTAACCGACCAGAGCCATTGCTCAGCAGAAATTGGATTTCATCAGTATGTATTTTGAGGACTCTATATGTCCATTCGCAACGTGCTTTCTACAGACATCGTGATGTGCCGGCTAGCTGCTTTTCTGCAATAGCTCTTTTCGTCACTTCTAAGCAGACAGGCAGCCGTCTGATACTGTGGCGTAAGCATTCGTTTGTGTCCCTCTGCATATGGCTGTAGCCTCACACGGTTATTGCGATAATTCAGCATTCCCTCATAACCAGGGAGAAGGGCGAAATAGTAAAACCTGGGGTGCTTTTCTCATCATCTCTGACGTCAAACACAACCGAATCACCGGATTTCTGTTGCGTCTAAATCTTCTAAAGTGCTGTTGTTATGTTGTGTGACCGCCAGTGACCGGCAGTTGGCGCTTGTATTGTGGCTGACGACGGACCAACTTTGGAGAGGAATCACGTGCAACTGGAAATTGTTAGCTTCTGAAGGGAGTTAGCGCAAGCCTTGTCACCCAGCAGGTACATTGGCGATCGAGACACATTCTTCCCGCACCAGCGCCTTTCTTCGTTCATCCCTCGGTCGTTGCCAGAGGCTGTGATAAAAAATATTTATCTTTCTTTGACACGATCCTACGAATTCCAGGTCATTCTCTTTTGGTTTTGCGGTGTTAGCTTGATGCAGGCCGTAGCCCTGCGGAGCCGTGACGAAAGGTTTTGGAGTCGCACCAATCTGCTATCCACTACCGCGCGTTGTCGCGACGAGGCGCGGCCAGGACCCCGACGAAGACGCCCAGGCACCTTCCAAAATGGCGCAGCAAACGACAATCCAGGTCAACGGCGACGCGGTGATTGCTCAGGACCAACACGAGTCCCTCGCAGTCTCCGCCAAGCGAAAACGCGACTCCAGCGACGACGGAAGCCAGCCCAACGGGGGTGATCATACCAAACCGGAGTCACTGGGTTCCTTACAAGGCGTCAACCAGAAGGAATTGGTCAAATGCTACTATGAAGTATTGAAAAGGTACGACGGGGCTACGTCACTGACCTCTCGATGCCAGCATTGCCACTGCGCGGCTATCTGACAGTAATGCTAACCAACGCCCAGCATCGACATCAACCCGCCTATCCTCAAACGCCCTCTATCGGATCCTCCGTCCTCAGAAGAGCCCGATGCTAAGCGTCACAAGTCCACCGAACCGCCGTTGAGCATATCCCACAAGATTGCCGCTGACGGTTATTCGCGCCTCGACGAGATAGAAATCGATCTCATCTCCGCGGTCAAGGCGTCGCTCTCCGAACTTAGGACAAAGGCCGCCGAAGATGCCGAAGCAAAACACAACGAGAAGAAGGCGGCAGAGATTGTTCGGTTTAGCGACAAAGCATTAGACATCATTCGTCGGGAGAAGGCCTACCCCAAGTCTGCCACAGATACTCTCGACGCCAACTACGATTATCCAGCCGCTTCCACCAAAGGCCAGGTGGTCCTGTCTCTTGTGGGATATGCACCCCAAGAGAAGCGATTGTTCTCCAGCCTGCCCCTCACCGATGAAGTGAATGCAACGGCCGCCACCCTGCCTATTGGCGTGTCCGCTACAACGGTAGCGCCCACGAGTTCCCAGGAAAGGACCCAGACTCTTGGCGAGCTTTTTGCTCCTCCGCGAGCACTGCCACCTCTGCAGGCCCCGAAACAACCCAAGACACAGGCCAAGGGCAATATGCTTGATTTCTATCATCCTGACATCGCGGACGCGTCTAAGCCACGAGGAGCGAACTACTTCACCACCAAACTATCAGCCGGCTACTATCTTGACTACAGTAATGCGACACCCTCGTCTCATGCAAAGACAAAGCAACACGAGCGCGCACAAAGTCTGGCTGGCAAAAAGCCATCCACCACGGAATTGGAATTGTCGGAAATGGAATCGCTTTTCCGCGGCGCCTTCTCCAGCTTCGCACCTAGCAAAGATGACTCGGCGGCGGTGGTGGCATCTAGTACTGCCGGCCGAATGTGGTGGCAGCAGGCCGGCCACCGGAACTTTCAAAGCGTTATCGAGCTCGACTACTACAATGACGCAGAAAAGGCCAAGATCTTTGACGCAGAGCACAAGGCTGTCGAAATTGACGAGGTAGCCATTCAAGAGGCGATTGACAACTGGGACGAGACGACTGTCGACCCATCACTGGAAGATGCCATGGGTTCTAAGCGAGACAGTCGAGAGAAGGAAGCCGACGAGATTTTGGAAGAAGTCAGTGACCTAATTGAGACCCTCTCTTCATATCAACGCATCCGCAACCTCCAACTACCAAACTCGCAAAACCGCCAGTCGAGCGACCCAGTCAACGGTGACATGCTGGCCAACACCGGACCTCAACCATCCGAGGAGGAGCAAGCGACTTACGCAGTGCTCAAGGCACAGCTTGCACTAATCGTCAAGACACTGCCTCCCTTTGCAGTGGCCAAACTCAACGGTGACCAGCTTGACGAGCTTCTCATAAGCACAAAGGTTCAGGTTCAAACCGATCAGTACAAGGGCGTGATGGAGGAGGATGAGGCCGGCGTCCAAGCGCGCCTACGAGCGCAGCAAGCGGCGGCGGCCGCCCAAGCCAACGCCCGACCCCCAGCGCAGCGGACACCAAGCATATCCAATGCGCCCTACCAGAACTACTACCAGCCAGGACACCAGTACGGAACCCCGAACCGCACTCCCGCGCAACCACAGCAATACTACCGGCCCACGCCTACACCTAGTTATCAGCAGCCCCGCGCCACACCTCAGGCTACCCCGAATTCCCAACGACCCCCCCAACCGAACCAGTACACGCGACCTAACGGCTTCGCGAACCAGTACGCAACACAACTAGCCAAAGCGCAAACGCCCTACGGACACCAAAGCATGCCGCAGTACGCGAGCCAGCAGCGGCCACCATACGGCCAGACACCCCAGCAAGGAACACCCAACACGAGGTACCAATTTCAGCCGGGATATCCGCCGCAAGCCGCCGGTGCCAACGCGACGAATTACGGCAACTACGCCAACGGATCTCCAGCGGGCCGTAACATGTCGCCTGGCGTACCCCAGAGGCAGGCGTACAGTCAGTCGCCTAACATACCCCAAGCTCAGCGATATGCAACTCCTGGCCAGCCTCCTAGCAATCAGATGAACAGATTCCCCAGCAACCCAGGTCAGACCGGGCAGCAGAACCAGTCTCCCGGGATCACCGGCTATCACACCGTCATCCCTGAGGCGCAACAGCAGAGAATTCTGGATCAAGCAAAGGCCAGGGTCGCCGCCCAGGAACGATCTGCCCTGTTTGGCGACAAGATCGCCCAACCTAGCGTGTCTGGCCTGGCCGGCATTGGACTGGGCGGTGGCACGATCGACGTCAACAGGCTAGCGGCCGTCCGCGCTAGCTTTGCGAACCAGCAGAAGCCTCAGTCGCCGGTTGGGCAGCGACAAGGGATGAACGGGACTCCAGTACCAGGACATACACCGGCCAAGGTCACTCCAGTCCCCTTCCCGGTCATACCTGGTTCCCAGCAGTCCAAGCCTTGATCGTGTATGATTTATGGTTGGGTGTCGAGTCACCCAGCTACGCCTCTATGAAGTTGGGAACTTCATGAAGCATCGCTGGTACAATAATTAATTTTGCCCCAAGATATTGGGAACCACAGCACATTCTCTGAGGAGACGTGCGTCTTGGGGTGTGTGTGAAGCGAGTGCAACGTATTCGTGCACGTGGAATCGTCTGTGTTTGTGCTTGCAAGGACCGGCTTGGTGGTTCGGAGTCACGCGAGGGAAAAGAGTGCTGAAATGGGCCGGGCTAGCCTTTTCTTTTGACGGTACCGGAGGCAAGCAAGGACGGGGAGCGTCAACAGTCTCATGGCAATGAGGGCATGGATTCATTCGTCGTGTTGTATTACGTATGTTGGACAATTTGGCTTCACATTGATAGATACCATACATAAGGTCTAACTAATTTTGACGTTCAACGCTCTCATGTGTAGTAGACTTGGGGGCTTTCCGAGTGTGTATGTAATGGAACGGCACGTCCAGACTGATATCGATGATCGTCAATGTGATTGCATATTCTAGACTACATATTGGTACAGAGTTGGGTATCTTAAAATGTTTACGCAGCCATTATGGCTCGACGGCCTCCTTGAGCGTCTTGGCCGCCTCCCGCTCCTGCGCCCACTCGAGGACAATCCGCCTCAGTTCGAAAATGACCTCGACCGCGATGAGCAGGATGATGATGAGCTCGAGGCGCGTGCCGTGCTGCTCGCTCGACATCTCGCGCAGCACGGTGGCAATCTCCTGCGCGTAGTCCATTTTCTGGTTGAGGGCGCGGATGCGCACGTTGACGTCGAGCGCGCGGCCGACCTGGTCGTAGTAGCCCTCGAGGCCGAGCTCGGAGCGGCTGTCCCAGAAGATGTCAGGCAGCGAGTCCGTCAGCTCCGAGTAGTGATTCAGCCGGGCGCGCAGGCTGAGCAGCTCGCCCGTCTTGCGGAGGATGAACCGGCGGCCGAGCGGCACGCCGGAGCCGCGCGACAGAAGCTCGGGGATGTTCCGCGTGCTTTCGAAGTACGAAGTCAGGGCGCTCTCGAGCACGGCGAGCTTTGTACTTCGAGCGAGGCCCGAGGAAAAGGCGATCTTGGCCAGGGTCGTATCCAGGGTGTCGCCTTCGCCGTGTTCGCGCCGCGTGCCTAGCACTATTACATCGCCCTTTAGGGCGCTGGCTTCCTTGGACGTATCCGTTGTGAACTCTAGGTCTTCTGCCTCGCGGAGGCTCTCTTTATGGGGCTGCTGGGCGGCACGCATGAGCTGTCTAGTGACCACGTCCGGCGGTAGTGACCAGGTCACGACTGTGCCAGAGGGAAAGACGAAGATGTCGCCGCCGTTGACCCCCTTGGCATGCAGCACCTCGTTGGCGTCGAAGCCCGTCCTATCTGGATCTATTGCGAAGCCATGCGCCGACAGTATGTCCAACACCATCGGCATGTCGAATGCCTCGGCCAGGCATGTTGCGCTGACTATGGTGGACGGGTCTGAGGGCTCGTCCACGGACGGAGTTGCTGGCGGCTTGCCCTCGGACCCGAGCTTGGGTTGTTGGGCGATGATGGCGACGCGGCGGAGGGAGTTTTTGGTCGAGGCTACGCGCGTCGGCTTGCGCTTGGTGGACGACGAGGGCGGCTGGTGCTCGGAACGGGACCTTTCGAGCACGGGGCTTCGGGCATCGTCGCCCGCCTGGGAGAGGTACGGATTCGAGGTGAAGAAGAGGCGCTTGCGTGGATAGCTCAGGGTTGCGGTTAGATGGAACTCGCGCCGGGGACGCCGCGGCGGTGCTACGGCGCTGTGGATGTGGCGGGCCAGGGTGAGCCCGATGCGTGATTGCGATGCCTTCATGTTGACGGGAAGTGATGGTGGATTCGGGCAGCCATTTGTCGATCCAGGTCGATGCAACACCTAATCGTCATGTGCTACTTCGATACGCCGAGTTAGGTGCTACTTGGGTAGGCCGAATGCATTGCTCCAAGTTAGTCAATGCAGTTAAGTCAGGTTGTCCATGTTGTTTGATTATTGCTTCGAGAATATTAACCAACCTGGGCCTCGGGCAACCCCTTGCTGCAGGTTGTACATATTTTTGCAGGCATCACGATAAGACGTTGCTGTTTATCTCCACGTGATGCTACGACTAGAGAGCGGTGCGTGCCCTGGATCATGGTGGGGCAGCTAGACCGCCCCAAGGGGCGGTGACGAAGCGGTGGCAGCAATGTTTAGCGGCCAGGCGCCCCCCGAAGAGATGCGAAGATGGAGATGACGGGGGAGGCAAGAAAGATTGGACGCCAAACCCCACCACTAAGACCAGCCCAAGACCCGACCAAGGCCAGATCAGGACCCAAGCGGAACTGGCCAGCACAACACGTTTTCGACGGTCACTACCTGCAGCGCGCACAGCCAGCATACTAGTAGGCACAAAGCACAGGTACAGGTACAGGCACAGGCACAGGCACAGGCACAGGTATTGGTCTTCATACTTGCGGTACACCCTTTTTGTGCCTTGTTATACCGTCATATGCCCTCGGCCTTGGCCTTTCTTTTTTCCTTCTCCTTCTCTACCCTCCGGCTCCCATTTCCTACCCCGGCCAGCAACACGTAGTCACTTTTAACGATCCTCCTCGTCATTTCCCTTGTTTTCATCTTTTTCTTCCCAATCGCAGCTGTCCTCGCCCCTTTGCCGAACCTTGCTGCGGTTCTTTCTCGCTCCCTACCTCAACCTCCAACCTGACATCGATTTCTCCCGTCTGTCAACAAACCCGAACGTCATCCTCCCCCCCCCCCCTTTTTACCCCACCATGGATCTGGACCCCAAGTACGACAACTACGACTTCCCGCTCAATGCCGAGCAGGGCAAGCCTGGCCATGCGGGCTTCCTCACGTCTGAGCAGATTGCTCAGGTGCATCAGTTGAGGTTGATGCTTGAGTCCGAGGGGTACACTGACCGCCTGGACACCCTGACCCTGGTACGACCTTCCCGTTGAGATGAGCATTTCGAAATATGCGGAAGATACTGCGGAAACACAATGTCTGGAGCAAATGGGCAGTGGAGAGAGTTACGGGACAAATCCTCTGCTAACGACTCTTTCCAAATAGCTTCGTTTCCTGCGAGCACGAAAATTCGATGTCAACCTCGCCAAGAAGATGTAAGAGAAGTCTTACCCAGACGCTTCCTCCGACTAACACGAGCCCTCTACTCCTAGGTTCACCGAGACCGAGACCTGGCGCAAGGACAGCAAGCTCGATGAACTCCTGCCGGTTTGGGATTACCCCGAGAAGCCCAAGGTCGCCAAGTACTACCAGCAGTTCTACCACAAGACTGACAAGGTACAATATTCCTAATCCCGCCTTTGGGACGGGCAAGCGTCGTCGTCGCTTGGTTCCTATGCTCACAACCCTTTAGTCCGGCCGTCCTGTATATATCGAGCTTCTGGGCGGTATCGACCTGAACGAACTGTACAAGGTCACCACTCCCGAGCGCATGCTGACCAATCTCGCCGTCGAGTACGAGCGCATGGCCGATCCTTTTCTCCCCGCCTGCTCCAGGAAGTCCGGCCACCTCATTGAGACAGGCTGCACTATCATGGACCTCAAGGGCGTCACCTTGACCAAGATCCCTCAGGTCTACTCCTACGTTCGCCAGGCCTCCACCATCTCGCAGAACTACTACCCCGAGCGTCTTGGTAGGCTGTACCTGATCAATGCTCCCTGGGGATTCTCCACCGTTTGGAGCGTCGTCCGTGGCTGGCTCGACCCCGTCACCGTCGACAAGATTCACATTCTTGGTTCTAGTTACCAGACCGAGCTTCTGAAGCAGGTCCCCGCCGAGAACCTACCCAAGATCTTCGGAGGAGAATGCGAGTGCCCCAACGGTTGCCAGCATAGCGATGCCGGTCCCTGGCACGATCCCCAGTGGACCAAGCCCGCCAAATGGCAAAAGAATACGATCCAGAACACTAGCACCGAGATTGAGACGCCCGCCCAACCAGCGGCTACCACCGACGCACCCGCACCCGCAACCGCAACCGCCGCTGATGCTGCACCTGCGCTAGCTGAGGCCAAGCAGCCCGCTCCTGCATAAGGACTGGGTCTTGTTGACTATCGTGGCAATCCAGAGGGAACTTGGTTGCGCTCCATTCTTTCCTGCTCTGCTTTTGTGATGGTGGCTGACCTCGCGAGGATATAATGCATGAAGAAGTGGAAGGGTAAACATGTCGATGGGGAGAGAGCGGGCGGCGGCGGGGATGTACGGCACGAGATAGAAACAGGAAGCGTTGCATCGCTACATCAGGATTGCGGCTTATACGGTTTCCTTGTTCCCTTTTTCCTATCCTACATGGCTCCTGTGCTATGTTCTTTTTGATGCATCGTTAGTTTGTCCCCCGAATATTTGCTCGTAGTTCATAAAATACGACCAGCATAGATGGAACGCAACGCTAGGAAGCGTCGGCTAAACAACCACCACAAAAAAAAAAAAAAAAAAGCATGTTTGACAAGTCTTGGTGTTCCTCACGATGCCCGTCCCTCTGGTATGTCAGTAAGTCCCATCCAAAACGCCTGAACTCCGACAATGCCTCAGCCATGTTCATGCTATCCCTCCAACTTCATTACCGCCCACTTGATACTCATCGTCGTTCGGTAAGCACGTACTCCCCAGCAACCTTGGCCCTCTCCATCTTGGCCACCACCGCAGGCATGTCCCGCTTCAGCCTGGCCAGCCCCTCCAGAGCCTTCCGATACTCCGCCTCCATCGCGGTCTGCCTCTCCGGTGCCGCCAGCCCGATGTCCACGGCCGCGGCGGACGTCGCCGCGGCGGCTACGCGCTCCGCGAGCGCCTCCTGGTCCCGCTTGAGCGACGCGGCGAGGTGCTCGGCGTGTTCGGCGGCGGCGCGGGCGGGCACGGAGCGTTTCAGCGCGGCGACCTCCTCGAGCAGGCGCTCCTCCTGGGCGATGAGATCGGCGACGCGCTGGCGCTTGCGTGTGTCGAAGGGCTCGTAGGTGGGCTCCGGGGTGGCGGGGGCCGTGGCGGATGTTAGGTCCGAAGACACGGGGAGGCCGTTGATGGAGAGATTGGGCGCGGCGAGGGCGAAGGTCTTGTCGATATACTAAGATTCTGTTAGCCCTTGGGTGGGTTGTACGAAGACGAGGGGCTGGGGTCGGTGTTGCCTTACTTCATTCACGAGCGCTTCTATCTGGTTGCGCAGATCGTCATCGTCCGCAGCCGCCGCCTCGACGTGCGGAAACGCCTCGTCCACGCGCGCCCTGGCGGCCTGGCGCACATTGCCCAACAGGAACGTCAGGTCCTCGGGGCTCTGGAGCTCGATGCGCCGCTGGACCTGGGCGACGACAGAGTCCGCGTCCATTGCTGCGGTGCGTTGCGAGTAGCGCGTGTCGTCTTGCTCGGCGCAGATGTTCAACTGATTGGAATTGGGTAGGGGGTGTGTCTGTGAGTTTCAGGCCGCCCGCTCGCGACGGCCAGACTGGTGCTGAGGTAGAGACGGGTGAGGGATGGGATGGTATGGTATGTTTACTTTGTTGCTGTTTTTGGACTCACCACCACGCTGATGTTCTACTTACCCTGAACTAAACCCCCACCACGATATGCACGGCTACCTTAAATTGTTAACCCCACTGCTACACGAGCCTTCATAAAAAGGCTTGGTGGCTTGTCTAGCTTTTGTGCAACCAACATGCCGACATAACTGCGCCGCATCGAATTCCAGGGTCTTCCCTCTCACCGCAACAAGCATCCCATACCAACGAATTACATGGTACCTACGCATTGAATCCAAACCCTTGTTGACCACCCCCGTCAGAGGTCGGACCAGTCAAAGCACTCACCAGAGGAGCGCCTCAACATGGCACATGTCTATGTGCATGCTCGCCACGCTGGCGCTTTGTCCAAAATTCGTCCGTTGAAGTCGTCCAGCGTCCAGCGGCAAGCAGTACACAATGGCGGTGCGGTATCGGCGGCCCCCCTGCATACGCAATCGTGGTCATGCCATGTGCCCACTGTGGAGAGGAATGGCTTCAATGCCGGGTAGGCTAAGGAGCGGAAGCCAGCCCCGTAACGGGTCCAATGCTCTCATTCAGCTCCACGATCCCTCGTCAATGTACGACAACAGCGAAGAATGCATCGATAATAGGCCGTATCACTAACACGAAAACTAGACCAGGACGGCGGGACGCACGAATCATCTCGATGACTCTTCCATAATATCTCTTTATCAAGGGGACTTATACATGTGCATAGCCAAGTGGAGTGGATATGTCAAATTTCAATACTACCTAACTCCTAAAACTCCACAAAAACAAGAATAATCGTTCAACATAGTTCCTGACCCGTGCCATGATTCCTAATCATGCCGTGCTCCTTCCAAGCATTGGGGGCCGCGAAATTGCGAACCCTTGTAACCGGCAAGCGCCCGTCCCCAATACACCCGGCACCGTTGCCTGGTCTAAATCACTTCCACAACACCAGTGCGGCAGTCCATGGCTCCCAGCTGAAAGATATCGTCAAGGCAGTCGTGGACGCCATATCGTCAAAAGTTACAAATTGGAAATAAAAGGCATGACACGATGCAATCCAAGCAGATTGGACCATTGCCGAGGCCTCGAGACCAACATGGTTATGTTTTTCTCCGCATGCCGGTGAAGCTGTCATCTGGCCTAACTGCTCGAATTCGGAGGGCCGTGAAGGCTTATTGGGGGAGCATGTTCTTGGACTCTTCGTCGCTGAGCCAGATATCGTGGACAGGTTCTCTCCGGTTCTCTAGAGGGACGTAGTCGCAGTCGATGTAAGAAGGTAGAAATATCTCTGTGTACTCTATCAGCATTGCTTCTGCTCGTCAATAGCTCAACAAGACGCACCTGGATTCCACGTGAAACCCTGGCTCGAGGAGAGGTATGTGATCTTATCCTTGGTTAGCATCAGATCTCTCCGAGACCACGCAACAAGGTGTTGCAGGGATGACTTACTAGTCGAGGGGGGCCATCAGGCTCACCGATGTTGATCACGGTGGATTCCTGCTTTGAAATGGCTGAGCCTAGGTCTCACGTTAGTGCTTGTTGTCATCACATGGTCGTGCTTCACGAGATTACGCAAGTTCAGAACAAAGCACAGGTGACCGGTAGACTTACTCAACAAGCTAGGCCGACGGCTGTGCAGGGATTGACCCTTGGAGGCCGAGGACATTGACGAGGCTGGCGACGAGGATGGGGAGCTCGAGTACGAGCTGCCGGAGGAGCTCACGACAGCCTTGGAAGACTGCCTGAGAACTTCCCGAGGAGTGGACGTAGTTGGGATGACGATGGATGAGGACATGGCGCTCAGCGTAAGCGGCAAGGCGTTGCAGAGCTTGTGCACGAAGACGAGTTTGGCGTGGTATCAGTCGATAGGGACAGTGGGCGTGA
This sequence comes from Stachybotrys chlorohalonatus IBT 40285, assembly GCA_000732775.1. Taxonomy (NCBI): domain Eukaryota; kingdom Fungi; phylum Ascomycota; class Sordariomycetes; order Hypocreales; family Stachybotryaceae; genus Stachybotrys; species Stachybotrys chlorohalonatus. The sequence goes on along the minus strand of KL660277.1, from coordinate 62,812 downwards.
ATCGGCAAGGCAGTGTTGACGTTTCAATCGTAGCTACGGGCAAGCGGGCAACGCAGGGTCGGAGGATGTCGCAGACGGATGGCAGGGCGATGGGTAGGTCGATGGCGGAAGCAGGTGGGTTCGGGGTATGAATCACGGACGGCGTATTCGGAGACGTCAGGCACAGGCAAACGGTGAAAGCGGGATAATCACAAGGCGGCGGGAGGAGGTCGAGGAGAAGGTTGGGTTGGTAGGCTGGAACAAGGGACGAAGTGTAAAGGATCATGTCAGGCCCGGGTTCAACGTGGTCAGGTCGGATTAAGTTCGCCGGCTCCTGCACAATAGGACCCAAGTATCAAGGTGATACCTGCCAACAGAGAGCCGAGACCCCCCCAACAAGCACCACAGCCGGCCAAACACGAGTCACTCCGGCATCATCCCGTGACATGTACGGAGTACAAGCCCATGATAGGCACGGTGTCCTGCAAGTGGAGGCGAGGGGTACCTACTGTGCCTAGGCGCATTAGGCCCAGTCCGGGGGGCCCAAGGTCATGAGCTTATCAGCATCGGTTATCCGGCTAGGTACAGTACCTTACCCCATCGCCCGGCCCCCTCACCACTAGTACCACTATACCTACCCAAGCATGTGCTACTACTGAGCGCAGGGTACTTGGCCGTGGCTAGTACCTACCGTACAGCACTCACGCGCGCATGGTTTGTTGGGTACCATACAGTGCTATTGCTGCCAGTCCTGGGGAGGCGGGGTTGGCTCTTCCAGGCTATGCGGCTTAGTACCGCGTATGCTGACGGAAAGGTGTCTGAAGGCGGCTGGCCACCGTTTAGCACATTCAAATACAGGATACGAAGTACGCTTCGGCTGCTGTGAAGCGTGATCCTCCTGCAACAAGGCCGCGCCAGGTCTCAGGTTGGCATACAGTAGCCAATCGGAGCACCTAGTGGCCTCATGCTTCCTGCAGGCACTTCCAAGCCAAGCCCAGGTGGCACCAACCAATCACAGCAGATCATGCGGGCCCTACTCTTGACGTCACGTGGGGGCTTGCGATGAGGCTGGAGAGTGACTAAGCCACACATTTCGAGACGTACCGGCGAGGCGCTAGGCTGCGTTGTGTCGACGACGACACCTGGGCCTAGCTAGAGCTCGCAGGTTACGCTCTGCACAATCCATTCCACCCCACGACTCCCTCCATACGACAGCGAACGACTTCTCCTGCGGCACAAACGAACTAGCCCATTCCTCATTGAACGATTCATCTATCATTCATTTGGCAGAGCCCACTAGCACGAGCTACGCAAAGATGGGCGACGTCGCAGTGGAAAACCCGTCGAACAACGTCCCGCCTCACAAGAAGGCCGCCCCTTCAACGATCCCCCATATCGACACCTTCGAGGGCGTGGCCACAGACGGAGGCGACGATTATGCCACGTTGAAGAAGCTCCAAAGAGGACTGGAGTACGACCTCACGTACCACATTGCCACCACCACAGTGCTGATGTTGAACATCTAGATATATCCAGCTGCAGGAGGAATACATCAAGGATGAGCAGAGGTTAGCTTAATCACCACAGAGGCAAAATTCGGGGCTCGCGTGCTGACTGATGGATTGCAGGAGCTTAAAACGGGAGTTGGTTCGCGCCCAAGAAGAAATCAAGCGCATTCAGAGCGTACCCCTAGTCATTGGTCAATTCATGGAGGCCATCGACCAGAAGTATGTCGTCTCTCCTTATTCCACCCCGCGCCTACTCACACAACAACAGCACCGGTATCGTTCAGTCCAGCACTGGCTCTAATTACGTCGTCCGGATTCTCTCTACCCTCGATCGCGAGAAGCTCAAGCCCTCCTCCTCTGTCGCCCTCCACAGACACTCCAATGCCCTCGTTGACATTCTCCCTCCCGAGGCCGACTCCTCCATTGCCATGCTGGGCGCCGACGAGAAGCCCGACGTCACGTATGCCGACGTCGGCGGCCTGGACATGCAGAAGCAGGAGATCCGCGAGGCTGTCGAGCTGCCCCTGACGCATTTCGACTTGTACAAGCAGATTGGTATCGACCCGCCCCGCGGTGTGTTGCTCTACGGGCCCCCCGGTACCGGCAAGACCATGCTTGTCAAGGCCGTTGCCAACTCCACCACTGCCAACTTCATCCGTGTTGTCGGCTCCGAGTTCGTGCAGAAGTACCTCGGTGAAGGTCCTCGCATGGTTCGCGATGTCTTCCGCATGGCTCGCGAGAACTCCCCCGCCATCATCTTCATCGACGAGATCGACGCCATCGCCACGAAGCGATTCGACGCCCAGACCGGTGCAGATCGCGAGGTCCAGCGTATTCTGCTCGAGCTCCTCAACCAAATGGACGGGTTTGACCAAACATCCAACGTCAAGGTAATCATGGCCACCAACCGTGCAGACACCCTCGATCCCGCTCTGCTACGTCCTGGGCGTTTGGATCGCAAAATTGAATTCCCTTCCCTGAGAGACCGCCGCGAACGCCGTCTCATCTTCTCCACCATTGCCGGCAAGATGAGCCTCGCCCCCGAGGTCGACCTTGACAGCCTCATCGTTCGCAACGACCCCTTGTCCGGTGCCGTCATCGCCGCCATCATGCAGGAGGCCGGTCTGCGCGCCGTCCGTAAGAACAGATACAACATCATCCAGAGCGACCTCGAGGATGCCTACTCAAGCCAGGTCAAGGGCAGCAGCGACGACAACAAGTTTGACTTCTACAAATAAACTACACGTCGAGATGCACTCAGGGCATACCAGGACCAGGGCGTGTCCACGCTAAAGTCCAACTCCTTGTCGCGTTGACGGGTTATTCAACCAGGTGGGCTGGACGGGCTCTAGAGTTTATGGGGAGGCAAAACACTCTGGGCTAGGAAATAGCACAAATCATATAGACTCTAAGTCAGAAATCCGAACGCTTATGGAATCGGTTTCGTCGGTGTGCTGGCATAGTCTGGTGTCTCTGTACAATAACATCATTATTATAAGTACGGTAATGATTTAACAAGGATACAAGGTTCACGTGCTTGAAAACCGTGGATGCTATATTCTCTTCTTCGGGTATTGGTATCGACACTTAATAAAATGGCATTGCCGCTTGCGTCAAATCGTAATTCGTCATAACAGACCGTTGTTCAAACATCAAGGGGGCGCCAGGCCTTCTTGTTTTCCCCGCCCATTCCCATGCCGTTTTGTTTTCCGACACCTTTTGACAGGTGAGCCATCTATTTACCCTCTCCTGTTGACGAACCATTTGTCAACCGATATGAATCACCATCCACAGTAAACCCACAAACTCCAAAGGAAGCAAAAAGAAGAATGATAGCCACGTTCCAATCGGCACGCCGTTATCACCACAAAGGACGCCCGCTTAAGTGAGGATCAATTTGGCAACAGCCAGTGCCGGACCCAAACATGATGTGATGGTTATGCGCTTGCAAGACTGAACTGAGCACCCGATATTAATATTAAACCCAGAACGCCAATGACATAGAGAGCAATGCGTTGCTGAAAGTCCTGATCGTTTGGGTATCTCTGTCTGACACTGAGTGCCTCGTTGAAGAGCACCAAGTCGAGTTAGCATTTATCCCGGTCAAAAAGTTTCGACATCGCATAGAGACGAATGCGTGAACAAGCCAGGTGAACGTATATGTGCATGTATGCATGTATGCATGAAGCGGAAGCTCAGGAGCTGAGAGTGATGCCAACTTCAAAAAGAAGGCGCACAAACTTCTCATGCAACTCAATAAAGAAATCTGGCTGGCCGACGAGCTCCGCAAGCCCTCGAGCTTTGGGAGCAGAGCCTCCGACAGCGCCTCCCATGCGTCGTGTGAAGCCGCTCCCGCCCGTAAGGAAGCTGCTGCCACCACGTTCTGCTGCTGAGGCGTCAAACGCAGATTGCGCCAGCTTGGGGTACCCGGAATTACTGTGCAGGGAGGCCGTGATAGGTGACGCCGCCGCGGCGCGATCAGCCTCCGCTTCCGCGAGCTGCTGAATCCAGCTGGCCAAATCACGAAAGGCAGCAGAGACGACAGCGAATGTCTTCATGGCAAGGCGCTCTTTGTGGGTGCTCAATGCCAAGAACGCATAGACACGCTTGTGGCCTCGGGCATGCACGTCTGGAATGCGGAAGATGTAGGCAGTGGTATATCCGGCGAGCGCATCGCCAAAAAAGATTGGACCACCAGATACAGCTGACCCAGCGCTCTGTGTTGTGACAAAGGGAGGAGGTGCTGTGGTGAGAGGGGACGAGGTGGGCGAGGCCATTGCAGGAGCCCGTGGCAACGTCTCAAAGGAAAGCGCTCGCAGGCATGATGCTCGTAGAATGGAGAAAGCATCGCCCCGTGTGGGTTCGTGGGTAGATGTGTAGTCGACGTAGTGGACATGATACGGTGGGCGCTCAGATCTTGTCGAATTGCTCGAGGTGGATCTCCCACGAGAGCTAATAGACGACTCGGCTTTCTTGTTGCGCGGTCGTCGTGGATCATCAATCTCACTGTCCGTGTCGCTGGAAGTTTGTGAGGCAGGGGGTGATGCGTGTCCTCCGGGGCCGAATACCCTTTCGGCGGGGGCACGGGTTCGCAGAGTTGGCCCTCTGGCATGAGTCTGGGAGTCGGCATTGCCAGTGACACCAGCTTGGCGCTTGGGTAAAGTCATGGCACAGTTGTCGCATGGACCCTGCCGTTTGGTGACCGTCTCGTCATAGGTGCGCCGGTAGCTGGAATCTCGTCTCGGATGGTGATGCGCAGGCCGGGGACTGTCAGGAGGTGTTTCGAGAGGTGCTGGAGAGACCACTGGCACAGTGCCGTTCGTGGAGGACCGATGGACGGTTGGTCGCTGGTTTCGTTGATCATCGACGTCCAGGGTGGAAAAGGCGCGGACCAGATTCAGGCCGCCTAAACCATCAACGGCAGCCGCAGGAGTCTGCGGTTGCGAATTGGCTTTGGGCGGAGAAGTGCATGGACGAGTTCCTGTTGAGAGAGAAGTGTCGTTTTTGTCCTGAAAGGGTGCTTCTAAGCAAATGGTACATTGGGCTGTCAGACCCTCAGTGACCATGAGAGGAGTCGGGCCATGTGTATCACAGTAGTGAGCAAGACATAGCTGTAAATTAGGTATTAGTCCTAGAGGCTTGCCCATATTGAGGAAGCTGGACGATGGACGTTGGAGGGTGGGGGTGCTTTTGGAATGGACAGTCTAGGTGAAGGAAGACATGACGTGATGACGTCGGGGAGGATCTGCTGGGGATGTGTGAGGAATAATGGAACGGAGGTGTCGCAGAAGATCATGGTGGATGTTCCAGGGAGTCTGGAGCTTGACATATAAATCTCGAAGAAGACGAGGACAGTGACTGTGATATAGATGGGTAGGGCGAGGCGGTGTAAGAGGAAGGGAGGGATGATAGAAAGGTTGCGCATGGGCGCAGGCCGTTGGCCGACATTGACTTGAGGCAATAGACCGACAAGATATGGGAGGTGAACAGGGTTGGGCGGGAAAAAGCAAGGCTTGATGCAGGCGGGATGCAAGGCGCCGTATAGTGCAGAATTGAAACATTTTGCTATCAACTCACAATGTATTGCATGACGTATCAATTGATCGCGTATCTTATCGCTGGGCGGGTTTTGGAGGGGTGTCTTTGAAGGATGTTTGTGGAGGGGTCGTCAGAGGTGAAGATGATGAGATGCAACAACGGCACTGTATGCCACGGACAAGGGCTGGGAGAAAAAGCCGGGGGGTGTGAGCGTTGCGTGTGCCAGTGTGCCAGCGTGCCCCTGTGGTGTGGGTGTGTGAGGTGTGAGTGGGATCGTGTTGTTGTGTGCGCTGTGTGCTGTCGCAGAGCTCTGGTGATGTCGAAAACGTTGGATTGCACCTCACTGGGGGTCTGTGACATGTGAAGGCTGGCCGTCTTGGGCTGCGATTGGGAGCAGGGTGTCAGACGCCACGGGGCAGGTCCGACAGATCCAACCCGCGCGTCGACTTCTCGGCACTTGGGCTTATTTTGTAGATGTGATGGGCACGTGCGGTATCGGCGGAGGGGGGAGGTCCAGGTGCGAGAGCTGTAACTTGCTCTGTGTTTGATGCCAGTCCTTAAAGCAAAGCGGTGGAACGTCCAGGGCGATGGTATTGGCGAAGGATGAGCGAGGGAAAGAGAAGGGGAAAAATGTGAAGGGAGGGGGGGAAAAGTGAGGACCTCAAGTGAGGTTGTCGTGGAGGGGCAATTGTTGTTCCCCAAGGGGAAAACAAGCCCAGGAAAGAGCGGACCTGCGGGGCCGGCAGGAGGAAGGTTCGACAACGGGCGAAGCTGGCTAAAGGGTAACTACGAATGAGCATGCAGGATTAATAAAAGCAAACGGCAAGAGGCCGACGTTATTTAAACGAGCTAAGCTTCACCAGAACCGGATCTTGCCAGCTCGCAAACACCAACCAAAGAGCTAGCACTAGAAGCTCCAGAAGACCTTTCTCTTGGGGTTAGCCAGATTCCCAACAAGCCCGAGTCCACTCCGGAGGCGCTACCCGAGCTCAGAAAGGCGGCGGACCTGGGTCTCGTTCCGCTATGCTCGCCTTGGGTAAGGGCTGAAGGAAGACTGCAGCGGCGACCCGGAAATATACGTGCCATGTAGTAGGGGTCCTGTGCTTGGGCAAAGTGAGGCGCGCAAGACAGGGACGAGGGACGGAGGGAGAAGGAGCAGCAGCTAGATTGAGACTGAGATGGGTAGAAGCCAGGGGTTGTTGGCTCGTTGGTGCTAAGGATCGTCGGTGTAAGTGCTCGTTTGTCCCTCAACCCTCATGCAGGGGCAGTGGATAAAAGGATGGATACAGTGACTGCCGCGGGCAGTTGTTTCTCTCCTGCCTCTAGCGGTTTCCCCAAAAGACTGACCGGTCTCGATAAGGTAGGGGTGATTCGAATTTTGCCGGGCTTCGAGGCCGGTTGATGGTGGTGTGCGTCTGCACAGGTGTCGGTCTGTCGCAGCCACGCCTTCCCAGCAGCCTCTTGGCATGTGCTGCTTCACACACCTTGTAGTCGTCTCTTCCCGCGTGCCTTTGATCGTCTTCGAGTGGCACAGCAGCAGTCGCGTGGCTGCTCATGAAGGTCAACGATAAGGTATACTAGTCCTAGTACTTTTTCCAATGAGATAAGCGTGAACCTTAGATGTCGTCGACCCAACCATGACCTTCAGAGACATGGACGCAAGAGACTAATTACATTGATAATTCTGCACCTTCTCTAGCTTGTTGCCGGCGATCCCTGCTTGTCGACTCAGTGACCGGGAATTCTCCCGGAATCGCCCCTCCCGCCCCTCACCCATCACAGGCCAAGATGTTCCAGAAAACTTCCAGCGCCTCTCTAGACGGATTTATCCTAGCACGTTTCGCTGCCAGCCTGGATCTGCTCAGCTCACAATGGGCACATGCCCCTCCGTGCTGGCTCGGGTCCCTGCGGTGCAACGATGATGGGTGTTACCTTGTTCAACGCATCATCACCGGGATGAATGGCCTGACGAAGGGCATCCAACGTAACGACATCCAGAAGGGCACCGCGATACCTAAATGGTCTTGAGCTTATGCAGGCGCACACACGCACATATGTGCCATCTTTTTCCTTTTTATTTCCTTCCCTTGCCATGCAGCCTTTTAGCGAGAGGGTGTGTGGAGGGCATGGAGTATGACGGAGGGTGCGCGGCCACCACCCCAAGGAGAATAGGGAGCACAACACGGTAATTGACGATGGCACGACGGGACTGGATGAGTATTTCCAGCCGCGCCAGTATCCGGATTTTGGCCAATAGCCATTCAGTTAGTGATAGGACTCGACACCCCTTTGCAACTTTCGATCCGACCAACCGCGCCCCGGGATTCCGGGCTTTGTTGTTCATGGGTGACAGTATCCGATCAGGACAATCATCTCCACTGGCGGACATGACCGGCCCTGCACGTGTTGTACACAGGGCGCCGAGGTTGCAAAGTCGACGCTCCCATATTTGCTAGCTCGCTCGGAGGCATCTTGAAGGAGCGACAACTTCACCGCCGTCTCTGTTACGACCCACGCGGCCGCGCCAGAAAGTTGTCGGGGAAGCCCGGAATGCTGCCCGACCTGTCATAATATTACTGTCATATGCTACCACCATTCCTCCTTGCCTTCCCCATTATCCTGCCCAAGGGCAGTTTGGCGGCGTAGCAACTTACATCACTATGGACGCATGGTCTGGATAGGCCAGCAAGGATAAGGCTTGCTACACTGGCTTCAACAGCCATCCTTCGCTGCCCACTGACATGCCAACTCCCACTCCCCGTATATGAGGGCCCCCGAGAAAGTAGCTGCAGGTGGGTAGCACAGAGCGCATGGGGACCATGGTAACGGTCAATTCATTCGACTGCACATCTTTAACGAAGCTCACCCGACTGCTTTCTCGTGTCATGTTCCGCGGCACGGTTCATCTACCCGCTGCCGTCAACGCCGGTAGCCGTGATTGTGATGTGCCTGTCTGCCTTGACTGCGTCGGGTTCGCTGCCCGTCGCATGGCTCGCTTCCGGGGTTCAAGTCCTTCCACAGCGCGGCCCGAAGCAGCAATGAGGTCGCAGGCTAGGAGTGAAGAAGGAGAAAGGAAACTTTCGACCTTGCCTAGACGCTTTGGTGGCTGAGGCTAACAAGGGGCATGCAGACGCCATGCACACGTTTCTACGTCAAAGCGATCCTTCGATGGCGCGAATCCCTCCCTACACATCACGTACCATTGCTCCGTAGTTACTCTCGTTGTCATCGCTGCAGGGAGTGAGTGCTGTGTCATTGCCAATTGGCGAGCGTGGTAAGTATGGCGCATGCAGGCCAATCCTCGGAGTGTGTTGTTAAATTGGCCGGTACTGGCAACCCTGTTATTAATTCTTCTCAACTTTTTATTTCTGCGACCACGTTCGGGCAGTCTCTGCCGGGCAAGTCTTCCCGGCAATGATGGGCTAGAGGCACCGGGTCAATTATGATTTTTCCCCAATTCGGGCCCTGAACACACCATGTTTGGTGGACGTTTCCGATCCCGACCCCTCGTGGCTACTGCGTTGGCTAAGACCATGCCCAAATGTCGAGCCTGGGGTTACATTGTCACTATGATCGAGATGCCCGTCATGGACGAGACAGCCCATTGTTGGGTGGTCGGGCCTTTTCGCAGACCGGGTTCGGTGGTGCCCGAAACCGGCAGTGGGAGCATGTGGCCGGCGACTTGGAGTCCGTAGCTGCGTAAGAGCTGATGTTTGTCCTGCTCGCCGTGGCGGCTTTGTCGTAATGGTGTGTTTCCTCTGTCGGCCAGACCGGCTGCTGTTTACAAGAGTGTGCACGAATCTGAGCTACCTGCACATGCCTCCGTGAACCGTGCGGGCTTGCTGCCCTCTTTCAAAAGGCAGTTTGAATGCATCTTTACTGAACTCGAGCCGTAGAGCCTATTTAAACTTTTATATGGACCAATAGCTGTATCTCAGCGACCGGAAGAACCGGCAGAATCTCTTTTCGCCGTCTTCTGGTCTTCGCCCGGCCACATGCCATTGAGTTCGTTGGCAGGATGCGTCGTCTCGTTACGAGGGTACGGTCGAGCCTGGTCTAGGGTAGCTGAGGGGCAATCCATAGCTCCGCAGATCATCAATTATCCTGACGAGGAAGCGCCTCTGACCTTTTCCTTCTACTTATTTCCCCTGTGTCAAGGGACTGGTATTTCTACAACAGTGTCGACGTGCTAACCTAGGCCACAGGTTGTCTTTTCCATGCGACCACCGTTTAAGTGTAATGACATGCTGCATCTGCCGGATTCGAACACTTCGAACGCATGTACTCGGACCATGTCGCAGCTAGAACGAGTTAAGTATTACAGACTCGAAGGTAGCAGCATATATTCGCCCGTTAAACACTGCAAGTCTCAATAACTGTTGATTGGCAGTATGGATGATGTGCCGATAGACTGGAGGTTGGAACTCACATGAGTGCCCTGAAAGATCAATGGAGTGGGGGGCTTACGGTGGGCCCTGGAGCATAGCCGTTGGGGGCCTGAAGCTAAAGCCGCCGCCGTAATCCGCACCTTACTCTACACTTCTGATTGTGCATATATATGCCTTGCGACAATGCATCTGACAACATTATGGTAAAACGATGTCCAGAGATATATCGAGAAATTACTGCAATGGGCTGCTGGAGCGAATAGTTTGTAGATAAAATGGAACCAGCATCTCCAGTACCGTGCAACCTGGAACCTGGAATCTATCCAAGTACAGTACTGAAGGTACTGGTGTCCCTCGGAGCAGCCCCACAGGGGACCTGGCATAGCGCCTGGACCGCCGATCCACCCGAGCTGCTACTTGCAACTTAGTCCCCTTGCGGAAACACGCTATCCAATATAATTGGACGTGTTGCATCCATCTTCGCTGGAGGCTCTGCTCACGCGATGCATTTGGGCTGCCTCGTCGCCGACCACTCCTTTTGTCCTTTGGCTGCGTCTTTTGTTGCCGTTTAGTTGTTTACAAGACCCGCTCATGGCTTGCTTGATGACGAGGACGGGGCCTCACCCCAAGGCATACCCAAGGAAATCCAAGCGTTGTTGAACTCCCAAATGTGATAACGCACTGCGAGGTTGAGGCGCCCTTGGCTCGAAGTTCTCAACACATCTTACGTGTGGCATTGAACCATGCAGCGTGCTTCGACTGGTGGCATCGTGCCATCCAAACTCTGGGTCAGCCTTGCGTCAACACTGATGCGTCGCCCTACCGTGATCAACAACAGGGCATCGCCAGCCAACCGTAACCCGCCATGGCATCCTCTGCATCCTAAGCCCCGTTTTCCGCCAATGCCGCCTCAATCCGTGGCAGTGCAGGGCGCATAAAAGCAACAGCGAGGCAACCACAGCGTTGCTGCTTAGTTGCAGTTCGTGATCATGTGTGTTGGACCGGAAAACAAAGATGTAGTTCAATGTGCAATGCGGTCGTAGCTGCCGGCTGGTCAAGCCGTGCATGATGATGAATTGCTCGATGGGATGAGAGAACATGGCAGCAGTAGTCACAGCACCAGCACTGGATCGGACTGCGTCAATCGGTGAGCGGCGTGAGTGAGGTGGGCAGGGTCCAGGCTGCCTGCATAACCCAGCCGCTGAGGCCGGCTGCCTTACCTGAGCCACCTTGGCTGCCTGGAACAGCTTCAGGTCTAAAACCTGGAGAAGCTGCATGTCGTGTAGAGCGCAGCTTTCGCTTTCTCACCTTTATTCTCCAATCCCTTCACAAACTCCTCTACCCCGTCCACGCCGTGGGTGCCGTCAACTGCCTACCTTACCCTTAGTCATTCGTCCTTTAGCGTTTGAGTTTCAGTTTGTTTACCAAGGTACCTACCTGCCTTATGCCACGTGCTGCATCTTTGAGTACTTACCTCAAAACACCCAAAGCCTCGAGATACCGCTTATCGCCTTCCTTCTCCCAGCCTTCTCCCCTCCTTCGTGCCTGCCCCCGTCATCGGCCGCCTTCTTGAGACGTCTGCCCATGGAGCGCCAGCCCAATGCTCCCAGTCTTCCTGCGAGCGCACTCTCATCCTCATTACACAACAGATACCTTCCGCGGGCAAAGCTCTTTGAAAGCACCGATGCTGCTTTCTCTGTGAGCTGGCTGCTGGGCCTTCAACCTCCTCCACCTCCGCCTCCACATGTCCAGGCCCAGGCCGTCGCCCGAAACCCACCGGAGTGGGCCAAGCACTTATCAACAGCGGATCCCACCTTTTCGGTATCCTGGCTTCTAGGCCTGCAGCCTCGTCCGGCTACCACTGGCCCACCATGGGCGAAGCAGTACCAGACGGACGATGCTGACTTTCTGGTGAGCCGCTTGCTGGGTCTGATACCGGCGTCCGGGGCCTTACTACAGAAAAGATCGGGCAAGCTCTTGAATGTTGCTGGTTCACCTTCAGAGGCCGGAACTTCAACCACGTCGTCAGAATCTGACGCAGACTCCGAAAACGTAGATTGGCAGCATGATTTCAACGAGGCCGGCTATTTTCTGGCCCAGTTATATGGTGACTGTCCATATGTCGACGATGACTCCGAAGACGATTCAGGTACCGACGACTCGTCCCAGGCCGTCCACGACTCCGTCACCCTGGACCCCGAATTTCTAGATCTCTGCGAAAGGTTGGAAGATCTCTTGGATGAAATTGAGTAAGAACCGCCACCAGACTTTGCAATCATTGCATACTAACAATGGCTTTAGGGCTTCTTCTAGCGCAGACCAGTCCGACACAGAATCAATCGACGGCATCTCCCCAGAGGACTGTGAGGATGACTCTCCAGCACGCTCAGAATGGCTGCGGCAAAAGACGGTTGAGCTGGCCGAGAACACGTACCTTGACAGACTCATGTCCTTGACTGGTCTCGAGGAAACAAAGGCCTTGTTCCTCCATGCCAAAGCAAAGATGCAAGCTGCGATCCGTCGTGGTACGGATCTCGACAAGGAGAATTTCGACATTGCCATCATCGGTAACGAAGGAACCGGCAAGTCGACCGTGGCTCGCCTTTATGCCAGCTTTCTTTTGTCCTTGGGCGTGATCAAGAAGACCAAGACTCACACTGGTGTCATTGAGCACTTTTCGACTTACAACTTTTCCAAAACAACCGCACTCGACACGATGCGCAACATCTGCATGGCGTGGGGAGGATGTGTAAGTCGACGTTCCCGACATGTTCCCGCAACCTCTAACTGGACTGACACTTGTCTCAGATTGTGGTTCTAGACGACTGCCAGCTCTTGAACAGAGACGAAGTCAACCTTTGGAACTTTTATATGCGCAGCCGTGAACTTCCCGGCAAAGTTGTCATCATCCTTGCCGGCGATTACGACAGTGGCTTTTCTAATGTCCTCAACTACAGTGCAGAGGTAGAAAAGCACTTCCAGCTGCTCACACTACCAAATTACAAACCGGAGGAGCTGCAAGAAATATACCTGCGCATGTTCCGCAAGTGGTTCGACAAGAAGATGGAATTGGAAAGGGGCGAGGATGATCGTAACATCAAAATCCTCACGCAGCGTATCACCGCAAAGAAGGTCGACGATAAGTCTTTTGCTAATATATGGGTCATCAAGAAGGCCTTTATTGATGCATGCCGACGGCAAGTGGAACGATTCCGCCAAGCACGAGCGCAGGGCAAGTACTTGGAGGATTACCGGATGACCAAAGAAGATATCCTGGGCACAAAACCCCTGATGAGCCTCGACGCAAGCCCTGCTTGGAAGGAACTGCAGACTTTGGTTGGGATCGACGGAGTCAAGCAATCCATCGAATCGGTGTTGAACCAAGTAAGGCAAAACCACGATCGCGAGATGGCCGGCCAAGATATGTTGCCGATCAGCGCCAATCGTGTTTTTTTGGGGCCGCCCGGGACTGGCAAGACGACCGTGGCCAGACTTTACGGCCAAATCTTGTCTGATCTAGGGTTGCTCAGCAAGGGCAAGCTCGTCCTGAAAAACCCGGCTGATCTGATTGATCGTTACATTGGAGGATCCGAGAGCAACACCAAAGAGGCTTTGCAAGCCGCCGCTGGCGGTGTGCTCATCATCGACGACGCTCACATGCTTGATCCGGGCACCGAGGATACTGGCCATGATAAGAACGGGGACTTTCGCGGTGGTATCCTCGACACCATTGTAGCAGAAGTTTCGGGCGGCCCAGGCGAGGATCGATGCGTTATTCTATGCGGCTATCAAGACAAGATGGAGCAAATGTACCAGAACTGCAATCCTGGCTTTGCACGGAGATTTCCTCTGGGCGATGCGTTTGTCTTCACCAATTTTGACAGGGAAACACTGGGCAAGATTCTGGACCTGAAGCTTCAACAACGCAACCTCAAAATTACGGACAAGGGGCGGGAGGTGGCCGTGTCAATCCTAGACCGGGCCTCAGGGCGTCCCAACTTTGGCAACGGCGGTGAAGTTGAGACTCTTGTGATGAAAGGCGTCTCTGGGAGGACACAGCGAATGTCAAAAGACGAATCTACAAACGCGGATCGACATAACGTTCCCCTTGAACCACAAGATTTCGACGCCGACTGGGACCGCCATACTAGAGCGGTGGCCAATACTCGAGCCTTGTTCAAGGACTTTGTGGGCTACGAGGACATCGTCTCTAAGTTCGAGTCGTACCAGTACATCGCCCAGGGCATGCGTCTGCGCGGCATCGACCCCCGTCCTTATATTCCCTTTACCTATGTCTTCAAAGGACCTCCTGGAACCGGCAAGACCAGCACGGCGCGCAAACTCGGCCAGATATTTTACGACATGGGGTTCTTGTCAGCGCCCGATGTTGTAGAGGTATCGGCCTCTCAGCTAGTGGGAGAGTACTGTGGCCAGACGGGCCCTAAGACGGTGCGTTTGCTCCAGTCGGCTATTGGTAAGGTGCTCTTCATCGACGAAGCGTACCGTCTGGCAGGCGACAAATTCATGGAGGACGCCGTCAGCGAGCTCGTTGACGCGGTCACGAAGCCGCAGTATCAGCGCAAAATGGTCATCGTCCTTGCCGGATACGAAGAGGACATGGAACGCCTGATGAAGACTAACCACGGTCTTCGAAGCCGATTTCCCACGGAGTTCATGTTCCGCCCTATGCGCGTCGAGCAGTGTATGGAGCAGCTGCGCCACGTCGTTGGCCACGTCGGCATCACCATCCAATTAACCATGGCAATGGACGGCGTCACGCGGAACACTCTCACCAACTCTCTCAACCGTATGATGCTGGAAAAAGGCTGGGCCAGCGGCCGCAGCGTCGAGACTCTTGGCGAAAAGATCATCGGGCATGTCTTCAAGGAATGTGCCATCAAGGGCTACACTGGCAGGGAGCTGCATCTGACGGGCAGGGAGCTCGTCATCATACTCGGCGCGTCCACGGCCGCCGCGAATGGACACAGGGGAGGCGTATCGGGAGGCATGGGCGCGAGGCAGGTCATGACGCTGCGAGATCTCGAAGGATACGAATAACGCGATCACGATTTCTATTTCTCTCACTATAGTGGCGACGGTGTTTGGGGCGTAGGATAATATACCCCTGATCCTTCTCGCCTCCGGTGCCAGTTTCTTCGGCTTGCAGCTGTAAGGTGTCATGCTTGTCGAGGTGTGAAAGCGTTCCGCTATGTGCTTGCCTACACGGGCGGAAGAAGGAAGCTCTAGAGAAGGGGATTCATACTGAAAATGCAGGAATGACAATGGGGTTTTGCAAACTTTGTCATAAATTCTTGTCATGTATTTGATCCATTCGAGTGGCACGTCTTGCCTCCTTGAAGTCCGGCATGTCTCCCTAGAGGGTATCAAAGATTGTATCATTTTAGCCATGCATATAACGCACGCTGCCTTTCTGCCTCTCAACATGTGAACATTTTGAAAAGTCCAGTCCTGCCTTGCTCTCTGTTCTATGTGCTGCTCTATGCGCTGGGTATTGGAAACGTCTACCACTCGCCTGAAGGGTATCGCTAAATCGTGCTTTTTGCCGATGATGTATGCTGAAAAAGGATCAAAAACACCAAGCAAAGGAAAGAAGAAGAAGAAGAAGACAGCCACCAACGCCATGCTCCTGCATATGAATCTTGCCTTGCATGTTTGACCGTAGAACTCTATCCGTGAGTTGTGCTAGTAGAAATGACCAAGTCGATACCTGCCGAAACCTTGAGCTTCTTGGTGCTGCGGATTTCGACAATCATAGATCGCTTGGTTCCGCCATGGGACACGACATGCGGTGTCGATTCTGCCTCGGACACTGTGTTTTCTTCCGGCTCCTCCTCACATACATCGTCATCGTCATCGTCGTCGTCATGAATACGGCCATGCCGTCCGTGAAGCTCCTGGCTCTCCGCCCACGCAGCCTGAAACACCGCGCCAAGGGACAGCGCAACCTCCCTCGCCACGCTGTTGCCCACGATCCTCCACTGCTGTCTCGGCAGGCCTAGGATCACCTCGTGGTCGCGGAACCCTTGCGCGCGGCGGGCCTCCATCAGCGACATGACGCGCGGCTCGCTCCAATGCAGGTGCCGGCCCGACTTGGCGTCTTCGGGATGCGGCGACGTGACGACCGTCTCGAGGAGTCGGCGTGGATCCTGGCGGCCATAGGCGTTGGAGAGGCGGCTGGTGTTGAAAGACTTGCCGTAGGAGAAGAAGGCGCGCTCGGCGGCCGTCATGACTCCCGAGCCGGGTGCGTTCCGGTCCGTGCCGTACCAAGCCGTGGCGAAGTTGATACCGTACGGTCGCATGGGTATCTGTGCCAGGCGGGAACGAACCAACTTGGTCATGCCGACGGCAACGCGGTGGTCCGGAAAGGGGACACAGATGTCGGGCTTCGCGTCGTACAGGGGCAGCAGATTAGCCGTGGCTTCTGCGGCGTTTACGAATCGAAACGGCGTGACGGAGGCCAGTTCCCGCTCCGCCATGGCCTGCCCGTTGGGGAGTTTGCCTAGGGCGGATTTGGTGGTGTAAGGCGGCGTGGAATGGGTCTGGGGAGGCTTTCGCGGCAGCTTGTAGCCCGGGGCTGCGACGGCCAAGAAGACGCGGGTACGTCTTTGAGGCGAGCCGCACGAAGAGGCGTCAAGGTAGAAGAAGCTCGTCTGGTAGCCCAGTCCCACCATGGCGCAGATCAGCTGACTGAAGACGTCCTGGTCGCGGTTCGCCTTGCCCTGGATGATGCCTGCTACGTTTTCCAGCAATGCATACTTGGGGCGGTACAGGTCGATGAAGGAGGCGAAGGCCGCAACGAGCGACTGGTTCTTGCGCTGCTTGATGGTCGTCTTGTCGTTGGTGAGATTCGAGAACCCCGGGCAGGGGCTGCCGCCAGAGATGAAATCCACGTCTCCAACCCAGGGGATCTTCTTCGAGAACTGACCCTGAATGGCGAGCCGTTGCAGGTCGTCAATGGAGCCGAGATAGGCACCAAACGACTCGGGGTCCGGGATGTTTGCGATATAGGTCTGCAAAGCCATGCTGTCGTAGTCGTTGGCCCACTTCATCTCGATCGCTCCTCCGTCCTCCAGTCCTCTGCCAAAGTTGCCTCCGCCACAGAACAAATCTAGCCCGCGAAGCTTGACGGCATCGTCCTTCGGGTTGAATCCTTGTCGGAGCGACTCGGGACAAGCTTCAAGCGGCAGGTAGACGTACGATCCACCGGCTTGCCACACTCGATGGTGCGTAAAGTAGAAGATATTTCCCACACCATCGCGATCGTACGGAGTAGGGATCTTGTCTGTCGCAGGGAAGAAGCGAACCGTGCATGGCCCTTGCAGTTGTGTCGTAGCCACTTTGATGATCTCTTGGGTGTAGACAAGCTCGTTCGGTCGAGCATGCCTGGCAGTTGGATCGACATTTCTGCGTCTCAGCAGTCGATGTAGCCGCCATATTGTTTCCCTTCCCGTGCCAAAGGACGAAACCAGCTCACACGGTTCGCTGAGGTCACTGTCCAATTCGACCCGAACGAGCAGCGTATCTCCGGGGTGGTATTTAGGCGCCAATGGTCGGACGTGCTTGCAGAACAGGTGCGATTCCTCGAGAGATACCCAGCTTCGGTTTTCGGACAAGTATGTTTGGCGACAGAAAAACTCGGCATCTGTGTGGTAGTTGCCCCCAAAGTGAACGCTGTGGACTGCGATGACCTCGTCTTCTGTGATCTTGGACCTCTCTTCGCACGAGCAGTGATTGGAGAGGAACAGCTAGTTGTCCCAGGGATATTTCATCAACCCACAGAGCGTATCCACGGGACGATAGTACCAGATAAAATCAAAAACGCGCTTCCCGCGGGCGTCATGTGTGATCTTCAACACCAGGGCAAGCCAGCGATCCACATCATCGAAGCTGGCAGCAACTTCACGCTGCCAGAAAGTCCCCGTGGTCTCAGTGTCGCGAGGTGTCGAGATTGTATCACCGACTGCGATCATCCGCGCGTCGGGAACCGTTGTTTGATGGGTGCTGCGAGATTTGGGAAACCGGTGCCGATGCTGCTGGATAACCTCGCGTCGCAAGCTGTGAGTTTTCTGGGAGAGCGCAAGGGGAGCCAACTGCTGACCAAACGGCAAACGGCGGAAACAGTCGAAGATGTACGGGGTAACAACCGTTGGGGTATCTTCGACACTGGGATGCGGGCGATGCGACGTCCAGATATCGCGCCAGATGCGGTGATCGTGAGTGGGTGGTTCGCCTAGGACACCCACTGCTTCTTTGTGTAAAAAGGATGCGTTGGCCACGATGGAGGTACAGAAATCTTGGCTTGGATGCTGCGCCTTCCAAGCAACAAAGACTGGAGCAGAGCCGTGTGTTTCCCTCAGCCAGGACGCAAAGTCGGTTCTGAAGTGCTGGATGGTGACACGTTGCTTGCGCTCCTGCATGACCATGAGGAAATCCACAAAGTGCTTGGCCAAGTCTGCGTCCCAAAGGAACGGCTCGTAGAAGCGGGCGTACTCGAGAGCTGGCCGCCCGAGTCGATAATACAGGTCTGTCTTGGAGTTGAAGGCCGACTGGATCCAGATCTCGGAGCCGATGGAGTGCTCCGAGACGGAGCAGTGGTTGCCGATGGGCAGCGAGTGTATGGGCACGCGCCGCACGAATGCCCTGATGTGGCCAGACCTCAGCACGCCGTCGAAGAAGTAGCTGTGGTGGCCGGTCTGGGTGTAGAGCTGATGGAGCGATCTCATCTCGAGGGGGCTGTGTGAGGCATTGCAGTACACGGCAAAGTCCTCGAGGATGATATCTTCACTGCCGTCCTGGGCTCCGGCTCCCTGAAGCAAATCGAGAGCTGATCTTTCCGAAAGCAAGGGACAATCCGGCTTGAATGGTTCATACTGAGATCTCGGTGTGAGGAGAGTCGACACCGGAAGTAACACCTGCAGTCGATCTGATGCTGGTTTTGGTGGTGAAGGGACAGGCTCTGGAGCAGGGGGGCTGAGTTGATCTTGCACGCCCCGTGCTTTGCCTCGTCTCGGCGAATCATTGGCAGACGAGTCCGACTCCGGGAGAGCGGGCGAGGCAAAAGCATTGATATGGGTGAGCCGAGCATGCAGATGTGCTCTTGGGCGAATTACCGGTGCGCCCTTCCAAGGCTGGGGAAGCTCGTCATCCAAGGGATCCTCCCAAAAAAAAAAAAAAAAAAAAAAAAAAGGGGTAGCGAAGCTGCTCATGCGCAGCGATTGATCCATCTGGATCAACACCTAGGTTTGCACAAGACGAAAGAAGAGGCATTCAGCTATAAAGGTCTTGCTACCTTATTCACAACAATCCTCTATGGATAGTCCGCAAGGAACATATGCCTATAGAAGCGTGCACTTTTCTGAACGATTTACTTACATGCATATGCTAATACAGTGATATAAAGGAATACTGATTGTTCATTAAAGGCGTATTAAATCTACTTCTAAAGATAAGAATTATATTAGTATTTAATAGAGAACTTCCTTTTTTTTTTATAAGTATAATCCTTTTTATATATTAAGAAAAACACTTCACTTTCAAATTTCTAAAAACATATATTTTATAATCTATATGCTTTACTATATAAATCCTAATACTATCGTCGGCGCCGAAACTTGCTGTTGAATCCCGGACCTCCCTTTGCGCCATGGTTCCGCAGCTTGAGCCTCTTGAAGTTGGCGTGCGCCATTGCGCTGACCTTCTTGACGGTCTTCTTGACGACGTTCTCCTTGGTGGTCGGTTTTCTCTGGCTGGGCGTGCCCTTTTTGTCCCTGCTCGTAGGCACGTTGTCGTCCTCGAAGTCTGACCCGGATCCGGCGTCTGTCTGCTCATCTCCGGGGACGGCTGTCGTGAGCTGCGTCTCCGGGATGACTTCGTCCTCGGAGCCGCCGTCTCCATCCTCCACGTCGGTGGGGCGCTTCGTCCGCGTAGGCCGCATGTTGACCCGTCTCGTCGTCCGCTTCTGTCCCTTCTTCTTGTACACCCTCAACGGTTGCCCATCTCGACGAACCTCGTCCTCCACCGGACTGTCGTACAGGCCCTCATCGTCAAACCCTCCAAGAAGGCCCTTCGGTTGACTGTCGCCAACCTCAACGTCCTCGCTCCTAGGCTTGGATGTCCCCGTCATCTCTTGTTCCATCTCCAGCATGGCGTCGAGCTCCTCATCCAGCTCCTCGCGCTCTGCTTCTCTCAAACTTGCGACAATCTCGCTCAGGCCGCGCACCATAGGCTTGCGGGGCAACCTCAATGGCGCAACCGTGCTGAAATCACTGTTCTCGTCCAGGGCAGGCATCGAGTGTCTCTTCAGGAAAGCCGGGGTGTCAAACTGCAGCTTTGTCACGGAGCTCGGGGTCGCCGCCGTGGGGTTTTGACTTCTGTTCTTCAACGGTGTCATGAAGTGGTCGAGCATCTGGCGCTTGCTGCCTGACATGGGTGTCCGGCTTCTCTTCTCTTCGCCGCGTCCACTACTCATCCGCTTGCTCGGCGTGGCCTGCACACCGAGGGATTGGCTCGCCGGCTTTGATGGTGTGCCCAACTCCCTCTCGACCAAGAGATCAAAGAGGCCCAAGACGTGGCCATCGCGCTGTGGTGTCGGTCCCAGGGTCGTAACCGGAGCAGGACTAAACAGCTTCCTGGAGATTTCCGGGCTCATCAGAGCCTCATCGAGGGAGTTTCTGGGCCTCGACGGCGTGGAAGTCTGCTTGGCTCGCTTTCGGGGGGTCTCTACCGGAGCTGGAGCATCTGCCTTTTTTCGCTTTTTCAACTCGGATCCAGGAGGCACTTTGCCGGCCAAGATGTCGCGTATTTTGTTGTAGTCTTTGTATTTCTGTGCTACACCCAGGTAGTTAGACACTATGTCGTTCAAGCGTTCTGCGTGTCGTCGAAATACCAATATCAGGGTTGCGCTTGATGTCCTCTCTTCCCGGCTTGCGTCCGTCGTGCGCCCCGGCCCAATCGTTTTCCCATTTCTTCAAGTCTCCGCGTAAATCGTCGAACCGTCTCTCATAATCTGCTCTTTGTTCGCTGTCCATTATGTATGCCAAATCAATCGTGCTGCGGAAATATCGAAAATAAAGACGTCGAGGACTGCTGAGGTGAGCGTTAGGTGGGGACAAAAGTCGCGGTGTTGGACGCGTCTCTCTAATTGAGACGCGAAACGACAGGCCACGCTCTAGGCGCCCAAACGTCATCTTTATAGTGGATAAGATCGGCGCCACCCGTAACCCGGCCCCGCCATGCCGCGCTTCGGCTCCGACAGGGTTGTGGATTTCTTTGGGCTACCACCAGACCTCTTCGTCAACACATCTCGCCACATCTCTCACGTTCACTTCCAACCCGGGCGTCAGGCGTTGGGCTGAGCACCATGGAGGACGACACTCGTGCCGACGAACTGCAGCGCCAGGTGCTCCAAAGCACTCTCGAGGAAGTCGCCAGGCGCGACGAGCAAGCTGCAGACTGCTGCGTCATCTGCCTCGAGGCCATCAGCGAATCCTGCGAAGCGCGCCCCTGCGGACATCGCAACTTTGACTACCTCTGCATTGCCAGTTGGCTGTACGAGACCCCTCGGTGCCCGCTTTGCAAGGCGCCCGTCCTCAAGCTCGTCCACGGCCCGCCCGACAACATCCAGACAACGCTGTTCAATCAAGAGAGCAAACAGGCCAACAGCACGGACAGAGCATCCGAGACAGGTGTCCCCCGCGGCCGTCGCCATGGCTTTGCAGCTCGTCGGCCCCGTCCGAGGCATACACTCCGCGAGGCCACCACGCCCCAGAACATCGCAAGTCAGCGCCGCGACATCTACCGCCGCAACCTATACTCGAAGCACGTGGGCTCGAACCGCATGTCCCGCTACCGCGAGCTCTCTCCTCAGATGTTCTGCGCGGACAGCGAGCTTGTTTCCCGTGCGAGGATGTGGATCCGGCGGGAGCTACAGGTCTTTTCCTTCCTCAGCCTAGACGATGCAGATACCGAAGCTGCACGCCCACGGACATCGGATTCTAACACACCTGTTCAACGGCGACGAGCGAACAATGCCGAATTTCTCTTGGAGTACATCATCGCGATTCTCAAGTCCGTGGACATCGTGGGTAGTGGCGGACAGGCCGAAGAAATGCTCTCCGACTTTCTAGGACGCGACAATACAAAGCTGTTTCTCCATGAGCTACGAGCGTGGCTAAGGAGTCCGTATACGAAACTCGAGGACTGGGACCGGGCTGTTCAGTACGACCACGCTGCCGGCCAAGGCTCGACAGCGCCTCGACACACCCATGCATCCCAGCAGGGAGATGGAAGTAATCAAAGCAGCGACTTTTCTCGGGTTGATAGACCCAAGGGGGATTTTTACCGCCCCGCAAGAACCTCGTCTGGGGTGCGTGGGCGGCATATGCGATACGAACCATACCGAGACGCAGGCCACGGAGCATCCCGAAGACGTTAATCTATGGATTGGGCGGCGTTTGGATAACCTGGTTTTCTTAGATTTGATACCCTTTACGAAATGATTTTAGATTCATGTGGTCGTTCTAATGGCAGCATAACTGAAACGCACAGTGACTTGTGTAAGCGACACAACGTTCGGTGTGCGATCTTCGCGTACCCGTTCTAGCCTGCCTTGGTTCCGGGTTGAGCTCGTCCGCTAATGTTACAACAACTTGTCGTCATTAACGTTGCGCACGCGCATGTGCCATGATGTGATCAGGTCCGACTACTAGTAGTCGTCGAGGTATCGGCCTCTTTTGGTGGGCGTGGCCCACCTGCAAGCCGCGGAAGGCGAAGCGTAATTAGGCCCTATCCTGGGCAAGTACCAGAGCCCGTAATGGCTCAGAATACTTGCACAAGGCACGCCTACATATTCCTCAAACCCCCTAAGTCTTTCTCCATCGCCCTCAACCTCGCCTGCAACTCCCGCTTCTTCGCCTCCATCAGTCTTGCCTCCTCCTCCTCCCTCCTCAGATCCTCCTCCGTCCACACCTCGCTCTCCCCCTCCTCCTCCTCCTCCCCCTCTTCCTCGTCATCGTCCATCCAGTCCTTGTTCATACTCGCCAGCTGCTCACTCTGCTCCTCCACCTTTGCCTCGTAATAGGCTGTCGTGTTCTTCCCGTTGCGGTGCTTGGCCCGCAGCGTAGCAATCCGCTCGCGCGCGCCCGGCAGCTCGTACACCCCGCACAGCTTCTCGGCCCCCCGGAGCAGCACCTCGACGTCCACGTCGCCCTTGCGGTCCGACTCGCCGCGACGCAGGCGCTCGTGCATCTCCCCGCCGAGGACGGCGGCGACGGCAGTGTGCCTGCGGGGGTGGGCGGCGCCGCGCGTCGGTGGGCCGGTCGTCACCTCGCCGGATGCGACGTTGAAGACGGTCTGTCGCCGGCTCTGTGTCTTGGGTCCCGGCTCTGCGGGGTTGAGCGAGGAGGAGGATGGGGGTGGAGGCGGCGGGACGGAGAAGAGAGCGCGCTCGTGGGCTTCGGTGTCGCGGATGAGAGAGGTTATGTCGTGATTTGACAGGAGCGCGTTGGTGAATATCTTTGGTGGTGGGAAACTGAAGGAGGTCAGTCGAATATTGGCCTTGCTGTTGCATTTTCGACGGGTGGAATCACGGGAGCGAGTCAATGCCTTGGCAAGAATAGCCGATCTGCTCGAGATGAGCAGCAAGGAGAGACATGTTGAAGGATGATTGACCTCAAGAAACCTTAGGTCCTTCACCGGCGTATGCCTGATTCGCTGTGTGATAGTCTGGCGACACGTGTTGTGGGATACGAGAAGACAAAGCTGTTATCATCTCCCAGATGGCATGAAGCGTCATGGTAAACAATATCATCGCGCTTCACACCACGCGCTGCTTTGCTATCGATAAGAACCCGGACCCCGCGATATCCAAGGTCAAAGCAAGAGCACAATAATGACAGCATGGAGGGGCATCCATCCCAGAAGCGCTCCATCGCCAATGCTATATCCGGACGAGTCCATTATAGTATCATCCCTCGCTTATCCTCATCACATGCGAGTGCAGCACAACCTCGAAAGAATCAATCCTACTACTATGAAAGCCTCCTACTCCCCATCTAGTTTAAACCACGGCCGAAGCCAAACAGCATAATCAACCCCCACCATGGGTCCAGCACAGCCAAGTCGATTCGGGCCCCCCTAACGTTAGTCTCAAGCTAAAACCATATCCCAGATCCCGTCTCGCTGGTCCCCATCACGTTCAGCCTTGATTCACGCCGCCATCTCCACCGTGCAACACCTCAGCCCAATCGTGTGTATGCAAGGCGAAAAAGGGGGGGGAGCCCGGGCGGGGACGAGGGTTGACGCGCATCACACCTACAGGATCGTCGATACAGTAGAGTCGGCATCCATCACCGAATCATTCCTGCTATCCGGGCTTGGCTCGGTGCCCTCTTGTAGGGGCTCCGGCTTCGCACATGCTGACCGTGCAGTGTTTCCTTTACGGAGCCAAGCAACGAATGTGATTTCGTTCCTACGCAATCGTCTTAGTCCAATGGTGCTTATGCGTAACATGAGACGAGTGAAACCCCCATCCGGGCGTATATTTATGGGACAAGTCTCAGGTGAAGCAGTGGCCCAGAGTCGGGGCTAGTATTTCTAGATCTATATGGGAACTGAGGGGAAAGTCATCAAACATGCCCTGTATGCTATGCAATTCTCCTATTGCCTGCATCAACCCGCAATCTCGTCATCCATTATTCCAAAATCCGAGCGCAAAAGTCTCATGGGCAGCAGTGAATACTGGAAAAGAAAACAATGAAGCCCACCCATGGTCTATGAGGTATCCAAGATTAGAGAGAAAGCAACCCCGACATGTAAGCATCAGTTTATGCAGTCTGCACCCGCCGATATCCTGTCTATGTACGAAGGTTCCAGTCGCCAAACATCTTTTCCATTACCCGTCTGGCACCATGGCCGCATTCATCGTTGATTCCATCTTGTCGCTGCACCTGCAGCACGCCGCAGCGGTGAGCTTTGGTGACAAGAGGCCCAATCCAATATACCTTGATCGAGTAAGACGCCGCTTAGATTTCTTGTCGTAACAGTCATTTCGTCGTGTTCAATCGTCATCGTAGTCTTCAGTCGTTCACCGGATTTCAGCTCGAGTCAACCTCCATAATCTCCATGGTCCAGTATGGTAGTTCCATGGCCAGACTCTTCTCGGCGGCGAGCTCGTCCTCGCTCGAGTCCGGCTCCTCGCACTCGTCAATCCGTGGTGCGGGCGGGTCGTGGAAGAGCAAGCTTCCCCGGTGCAGCCGTTTTCTCATCCGCCGTGCGCTTGCGCCAACCTCGTTGACGTCGAGGATGCCCATGTCGTCGTTGTCCGAGTCGCTGAGCTCACTGTGCGTCCGCTTGCCGAAGCTGCTGGACATGCTGACACGACGGATGCGCTTGAGTTCCTGCTGACGCTTGAGGAACACATCCTCGGCGTAGTCAATTTCAGCCTCGTTGTCCGAGGGCTCGTTGCTGCAATTGAGGTTCCGGAATTCCTGCATCATCCCCGTGTCAAGGTGGTCCGTGTGCCGGGAACCAGATCGGCTGTGGTTCGACTCGATCTCGGTGGGGTAGAGGATGTCGAGTCCTTCATAGTCATTTTCCGTCGGGTCCATGTCCTCTATCGTGAAGTCACAGACCACGGTGGTGTAGATTGTCGTGGTAGTGATGCGCACAGAGGCCGCGCGACGGGAGGATGCAGAATCAGACTCCTCGTCGCCAGCCTCATCGTCGCTGTTCCCTTCAGACGACTCGCCGTCGGCAGCTTCGATGCCCGAGGTGTTGGGTGCGTCACCCATGCTGAGGCTTTCCGAAGATGCTTCATCGGTCGAGCCGTCTGCCGGGTCTGAAGACGAAGAGGAGGATCGCGGGCTCAATTGGTCAGGACCAAGCGCGGGCTGGTAACTGAACTGATGGCCATTACCGACAGGCTTGATGCTTGGATCCCGAGTCAAAGGCTGATTAAAGTCAAAGAAGGGCGGTTGATGCCGAGGCTTGAGGCTGATCTTGCGAGCCATGGGCGGCGAAGTGGTAGGGGTCTCAGGCGGTGACGCTGGGTCGGCGGTGAGCGGTTGCTTGTGGAGTCTGAGATTGGGTGTTGAGGGCCTCTTGCGGAGGCTCTTCCGTCGAGGCATTGGTGGTGTATTTTTTTTATTTTATTCGTATACCGTAAAGATTGCCGCCAGGGGGGGGCAATTAGACGAAAATGGGTGATTTTGACGAGGTGTATGGGATATTTCCTTGTCCCTCCTGGGCAACGTATGTGATCGTCGGGCTCTAGGGCCGCTTGATCCCTGAGATAATCTCTAAACGGCGACTGTGGGGTAAATATCCCACGCAAAGATGCAGGGCGAGATAGTCAAAAGTGAGAGAAAATAAAAAGAGAGGGAAAAAAAAGTCGCGGTGGGGTGGGAGGGTTGCAGCGAGAACCTGCTGCGCATCTCTCGAGAAATGCAACCCAGCCAAAAGTGGACAGCACAACAGCAGTTAGGTGTCTTGAGGCCAGAGGTCGTGACAAAATGGTGACGAAGAGATATGTATGGACCGACGTCTTTGTTCAGTCAGGGCGTCAAAACCCACAGGAGAAATCTCCAACACGGAGAGGATGATATGCGTCTTATGTTTGATATCATGATAGAGAGTCCTGGCGGGTCTCGGATCAAGGGCATGGACCGTGGAGCAGTCCAAGACGCGCAGCGAGACAGTCAAGGCCGGGATCTATCCTGGGAGACACGCTGGCAATTTATACCTTATTAGTGCCGTTGACTGGCGATGCGAGCATGAATTCAACGAGAAAGAAGAAGAAGAAGAAGAAGAAGAAGAAGGAAAACACAAGGTAGCAGAAATACAGGAACGAGGCGACTAAAGGATTGACAAGAAGGAACAAGAGACGACGAACCCAAGGGAGAGGGGCGGGAATAAGAAATAAGAAGAGGCGGTCCGATGATCAGCGCTCCCCAGAGGTCCTTGGAGATGCCCTGCAAGGAATTGGCCTGCAAGATATGCCTACCAAGTGAGGCGAGCCGTGGGATCTGGCTGGGTAACGGATGAACCCTCTCAGCCGTGACAATCCAAGGTCCGCAGATAGGACACTGCAATGAAAAGAAAATCAAGAAAATCCAACCGAGGTCCTGGGCCAGTGGTTATAGGATGGTCTCAGATGGACAATGAAAGGCCGGTCCAGGTGTAATAAACCGGTACGTGTGTGCGCGGAGGCGGGTATGTTGGTGGTGTGTGTGTGTGTGTGTGTGTGTGTGTGTGCGTGTGTGTGTGCGTGGGTGCGTAAGTGCGTGAATGTGTGTGTGCGTTATCCTGGGCAGCTCCGGCGGCGGCACGGACACACCTTTGCACAGTTCCGGCAGAGCAAAGAAATTATGCAGATGGATCGCGGACCACGCAAAGACACTTCAAGTCCAGTTCACTATCCTCGGAAAGAGATCCTGTTGGCCAGGAAAGGTCTTGTCGTCCGGCAAGAGGTGCGTACTGCGTCCCGGCGTTGAAGAGCGAATCCAAAGAGCTGGATGGCTTCGAGAAACAACAGCAAACGTTTTACCGGGGCCAAGTGGACGTCAAGAGGTTTTATACTCGTACCCGGAAGCTTCCATTGCTTCCCTTAGCTTCGGCCTACAGCCGGGGCGCGGGCGCATATGTTTGCTGTTCTACTTGGCCGTAGCAGAATCCCTCATAATAATAGCAGTTGTTAGGTTGGTAGGTGGTTGGAGCGTGACGGTCCGCTAAACCGCCAGACAACTCCCCTGGCTACGCCTGCGGGCAAGGCATCGCGAACCCCGGTCTTTGGGCAGCAATGCTCCCGAAACGTCCTCCGCCAGTGGGGAGGCACAGGACACAACGAGAGAAATTTTCAACCTCGACATCAATGTGTTAAATTTGCGCATCCTAGGTCCGTATGCCCATGTCCAAGTATGACTCTTCCGTCTTCAGGACCCATACAGGTTGCACTGCGCGCCGCTACATGTGGGTTGTTGGCTGGCCGAAATGAGGGATGAGCTGTCCGATGCCGTGTTTCGACAAGAGTGGCCAAACGACGTCTTGCTGTTGCTCGAAGTGGCGGGCAAAGGGGGTGCTGCAACGACAGGCTTGCCACGAGGAGGCCAGAGGCGCCAATATATGGTGGATTTCTCGGATGATGCGAGTCCAGCGGGTCAACGACTCGCCCTTGTCGAGTAGCAGCGGCAAAGCAAAGAGCCATGTCAAGCATGAGGTGTGCATGGAAATTGCTTCCAAGAGGGTGTGCTTGCTGTATCAAGATTACAGGTCGTCAGATGGCCGTCCGACAGCCACGTTAACTAGCGCGCGCTGTCAGCTCTCGAGCTCCAGCTGGGTTGAGCTATGGCAGACGCCGTCCAGTCAGTTCCCCTGACTTCACCGAGAAAGGACATTCGCTCCTGTTGTGCAACCACGGCGATGACGCTCATGTTGCACATTCAACGGCAAGTAGGTGCTACCTGACATCTTCCGTCCAGGCTGTGCCTCCATGATTCGGGAGGGCAGCGTCTAGCAGGCGGAATCGCTAGGGTGCGGAGCGACACTTTCCACTGCCGAATGCACGGTAGCATCCATTTTCAATGTGTAAATCAATCTTTATTAACATAGCTTCAACATGACTTGCCCGCAGCAGGGACTGGCACGATATGCCAGTCCTTCGCTTCTAGGCGCTACCTGCTCTGTCATACAGGGAGGCAGCATGAACCAGGAGATCGCTGATTTACTTCCCTCGCACGAGCGACTGCATCAAATTACCATGCTGGGAGATGGGAATCATAACGGCTGCCTCACCAAGACAGATATCACCCGGTGAAAGGTGGTGCGTGTTGCGCTTGCCCAAATGCCAGCATCATAAGTAAGCTTAGGAGTTGTGACCAATCATAAAGCCATCTACAGCGTGACCCAACGTCCAGATGGAATATTGAATCGTCATTTGTAAAAACAAAGTTGGATGTGCTTCCGTAAGGCAGCAAAGGATGGGAACTGGACCGGTTGAGTGGAAACTATGCCATTTTGAACACTTATGTAAGCCGGCTGTGGACCAACCATGTTCCGTCATGGCCGGAGACACGGCCGGTCAGACGCGTGACGCCGTCTGTCTAAGTCGTAAACCATGTCTAAACTTTGGTCTATCCAAGTTTCCCACCGTCTGCCGCACCATTCTTTGACACTTACGAAAGGGCGTTCCGTCATACAAAAGCTGCGAACTCCGCGGCTGCCCAACACTTCTTCCTAGCAGTTTACTCTCTTTTCGATCCAGCCCGCGACGTCGCCATGAACCCCCCTCCCCCAGGCCAGACGCCGCAACAGCCGCCAGGACAAAGGCCGCCGCCCATGTACCAGCCGGGCCAAATCAAGAACCTCCCGACGCTGACGGACGAGGAGAAGCTCAAGTATGAGCAGGGTCTCCGAACGTATTGGACAAAGGTGAACAACTCGCCGCCGACAAGCCAAGAGCACATTACCGCAAAAGCAAAGATCATCGAGTTCTCCAAGATGCTGATCGGCAAAATCCAACAACGGCGACTGCAACTACAGCAGCAGCAGCAGCAAGGACAGTCGGGGCAGCAGGCCCAGCCCAATCAAGGCCAACCACAACAGCAGCCCCAGTCGCAGCCGCAACAACAGCCACAATCGCAGTCGCAGCCGCAGTCGCAGTCGCAGTCGCAGCAACCGGCCCAGCCCCAAGCGGCAGCTGCGTCTCCCGCTCCGAACCAAGCCCAGACTCAGAATCGTCCAACGTCCCAGCAGAATCCTTCCCAGCAACCAGCCACAAACGCCCAGGCGCAAGCGCAGCAGCCTGCTGCTAATGGTGGCGCGGGGCCTCAGGGAGCGGCTGCTAACACCGCGGCTCCTAAGGGTCAGCCTCCTGGACCACAAGCGGCTGCAGCCCAAAAGCCCAAACTTCCCGATAATATCATCGAACATGTCAAGACGCTGAATCTTCGAGCCCCCCCCAGCGCTCCTGATCCCGCGAAATGGATCGCCGAAACAAGGGAACGATATGGTCGGGCTCTGCAGCAGATGGACCAGACCAAGAAGAACGTGGGAAATATGGAGAAATACTTTAATGATAGGAAAAACTCAGGGAGGCCCTTCAGTGAAACCGAATCCGCTGCATTCACGCAGAAGAAAGAGCAGCAAATGAAGAGCTATGCAGAGGCGCACAAATGGATCGAAACGCTGCGCAAACAGCAAGGACTGCCACCGGCGAACCAGACAACTCAGGCAAACCAGGCCGGACCGGCAGGGGCTGCCGCGGCACCTGCTGCCCAAACCGCAGCGAGCACGGCGCAAGCGTCCCAAGTTCAGGCTACCGCCCAGAACCCGGCGGCTTCCGTAGTTGCGGCTGTTGAAGCTGCCAAGAATCAGCAAGCTGCGGCAGGAGGGCGAGCATCTCCAGCAAACGGCAATTCAGCTCCAGTACAACCGCAAACGCGGCCCGCTGCCAACGTTCTTCAGCAGAACGTGCAGCAAACGCAAGGTCAACCGCAAGCACAACCGCAAGCACAACCGCCAAGGCCAGAGCAGTCCCAGCCTCCACCCGTCAACACAGCACTGGCGGCAGTGGCGACGCAAAATCAGACAGCAGGAACTCCAACCCAGGGTCCCAACCGCGTACAAACTCCGCAGGCATCGACACCTGTCACGGCCGGGGGACCGACACGAGCTTTGAGCCACTCCGCCGCTATGACGCTTGCCAATCAAAGAGCTGCCAACACTCCTGGGGGCGCACCGGTCGCAGGTCAACCAAGCAGCGGTGCTCCAGCCTCTCCTGCGCCGGGCAGTGGAGTGAATCAGAGCGTCATGGGATCCGGCGCACAACATCAGCAAGGGCACCCCCACGCGCATCCGACCCAGTCACAGCAATCCATCCAGTCCAAGATGCCGATTCCCAAACAATTACCAGAGAGAGCAACCGCAGTGCCACAAGGTGTCGTCATTGGCGGCGGCGTCAATTCGGGCAGGCCTACTGTGTCTCAAGGCAGTGGAACACTCGGAGGCGTAATGAATCAACCGGTGGTGGCCAAGATCCCAGCGTACAGCCACGAGGCCGAGGGAGATCATGTTCTGAGCAAGAAGAAGCTGGACGAGCTGGTACGGCAAGTGTGTGGAGGATCTGCAGACGGGCCGGACGGGAACCTCCTTACCCCGGATGTCGAAGAGGTAAGATATCTAGTCAAGAGGTCACAGGTGTTATCCGCGGATTAATGCTAACCGGGTGGTTCAGAACGTGTTGAGTCTGGCAGACTCATTTCTGGACAATGTTCTGCATGCTGCGTGCAAGAATGCGAAGGAACGCGGGTCCAAGGTGCTTGAGATCAGAGACATTCAGCTCGTTCTCGAGCGGGCCTACAACATCAGAGTACCTGGCTACTCGTCTGACGAACTGCGGACGGTTCGCAAGATACAACCCTCGGCGGGATGGATAGCCAAAATGAGCGCCGTTCAGGCGGCAAAGGTCATGCCTGGTAAAGGAGAATGAGGTTGGCTGCAAACACTGATTAGGGACAGGAAGCCGGGTATGGGATGGGAATCTGCAGGCGTTCAAGGGTTTGGTCTTGGCAGGCGTTGAGGGAGGCTCATGTTTGGAGAGCGACGGACCGTTTGTCCATGGCCGTGCCAATCGCACAGGTGAGCGCTTTTAAATACAAGAAGAGACCATGCCATGTCATGTTCACTATGCTGTAAACGTTCCCACTGCACATTGTGATGTCGAGGGTTGTCTCGAAAGTACCTGCTATTGCCTAATTAAAGGTACGAATAAGGTCGTCTGCACACAAGCCCTACAAGGTACACTACGGCACTGCGAAATGCCAAGGGCTGCGATTAAGTCCATGCACAAGCATCCGCCCAGCCGCATGTCCAGCAGGAGCAAGCAATGACTGAATTGCCCATGTTTGTTCGTCTTCAAACAAAGGTGCCATTGCTGCAATTTGCGTGTGGTTTGCACAAATGCCAGCTTTGGTGGGGCACGTGCCTTGTGCGGTTATGCAAGCACAACTACTGTAGCTGGCCAGCTGCACGCAAGGCACCAGCATCGAAAACGTCACTCAGGCGGATCCACAGGCGAAGGTACTCGCTGGCGCATCCAGCAGTACATTAGCCAACGCCAGGGCACGCACGGCCTGCAGGTACCTTGGTGGCAGTGGCTGTTGTGTGCTTGTACCACGAGTCGCCAGAGGCTTCCGAGCCTAGCCTATCCTTTCACCTCTAGAGCTCAACCCTTCCTACCTTGGATCTCCATACGTACACCATCACAAGCCAAACTCACAACCACCCGGCAAACAAGTGTCCGACTTTACTCGGCACTCGACAAAGCAGCGCGACGCGGTATCTCACCACCCCTACTTCCCCGACTGTCCGCAGCAGCTTTTGGGTCATTGCGAGAGGCTTGCGGCCACGACCTGGACAGTGCCTAAAGCGCGATCGCCTCACAAGATCTCCCATTCTGTCATCAATCGTCATCAATAATCCTCGGCAGCACCGCCCGGTTGCCGACGAATCTTTGACAAGCTGCAGAAGCTATGCCCGGCAAGACCCCGAATAGCAACGGCAAAGGAAACGGTGTCCGTGGCAACAAGGACGTCGAGATGAAGGATAGTGCCAAGTCCAAGGGCAAGAAGCCCGCTAAGGATGGGGAGGACGAGCTGACCGTGGTTGTGCCTCCATCAAAGGCCTCCAAGCAGGCGTCTGCGGACGCTGATGGCGACGTCTCCATGGATGGCGAGGAGGAAAAGGTTGATCCCGTGGCACAGACCGTGGCAGGTAAGTCAGGCTGCAGGACACGTCCTGCATCGGCTGGGCTGGCATGTTTTCTAACGCCATATCTATCCAGACATCAAGAGCAACTTCGCATTACTAGATCGAGCTGTGGTGCTCTTTGACCCCAGATTCTCCCTGCGAGCAATGCGATCCATCTCCCTCATCCGCAAGCGCCTGACGCCAGACATCCTCGCCCAGGTCATCGTCGACACCTTCCCCGCCAATGTCGCTGCTGGAAATATTGCTAAGAGCCTTCTGCTTGCCATTGGTCGCGAACACCTGCCACTGGGCCGCCCGGCTGGTGCGGAGATGGAAGTCGACAGCGACCCCAAACCTGCCAAGAACGCCTCCAAGAAGGAGACCAAGGACATCATCCCCGAGATTGACGTCTTTCTGGGGATTCTCGTCCAGGTTTACCTGTTTGACTCCAAGGACTACAAGAAGGGCGCCGACTTTTCCAACTATCTTGCCGATCGCGTCCAGACGCTGAACCGGCGCACCCTGGATTCTCTGTCTGCCAAGGTTTACTTCTACTTTTCCCTCTTTTGCGAGCACATTGCTCCTCTTCCGCCTTCGCCTGACTCGCCGATCGTTGCTATCCGACCGACGTTGCTTGCCGTCCTCCGCACTGCCGTGTTGCGAAAGGACATTGACACTCAGGCATCCGTCATCGTCCTCCTGCTGCGAAACTACCTTTTGACGTCGCACATCAGCCAGGCTGATCTGCTCGTCTCTCACACACAGTTCCCTGAGAATGCCGTGAATAACCAAGTTGCACGGTTCCTCTACTACCTCGGCCGGATTCGGGCCATTCAGCTGCGATATACGGAGGCACACGAGCATCTCACTGCGGCGACGCGCAAGGCACCTTCGAGCAACTGCGCCGTTGGGTTCTCGCAGACTGCGACCAAGCTCCTGCTCGTTGTTGAGCTGCTCATGGGTGATATTCCCGATAGAGCAACTTTCCGTCAGCCCTCTCTGGAGGATGCCCTGCATCCCTACTTCCTGTTGGTTCAGGCCGTCCGCGTGGGCAATCTGGAGAACTTTGAGATAGCGATTGCGGATCACGCCGACACGTTCCGTCGCGACGGCACATACACGCTGATTCTACGTCTGCGTCAGAATGTCATCAAGACGGGTATTCGAATGATGTCGTTGTCCTACTCTCGAATTTCTCTACGCGACATCTGCATCCGCCTACACCTCGGCAGCGAAGAGTCGGCAGAGTACATCGTGGCCAAGGCGATCCGCGATGGCGTGATTGAAGCCACGCTGGATCGTGAAAGGGGCTTCATGAAGAGCAAGGAGGTCGGCGACGTCTATGCCACGAGGGAGCCAGGCGAGGCGTTCCACGACCGAATCCGCGCCTGCCTCGCGCTGCACGATGAGAGTGTCAAGGTAGGTTTAAATGACAGCCCAAAGCTGTTGACGTGGCACGTCACTAACAGACCCATAGGCAATGCGTTTCCCGATGAACCAGCACCGTCTCGAGCTAAAGAATGCTCAGGAGGCACGTGAGCGCGAGCGTGAGATGGCCAAGGAGATACAGGAGGGCGATCTAGACGAAGATGACCTTGGAGGAGACTTTGAGGGCATGTAAATTCACCCCACGCTGTCTTACTAGTACAACTATACTTTCACAAACCCGGTTTGAACTCCTGGGCCATTCCGCGTAGGCACGTCGGCTTGTGTTTGAAAGACAAGGGATTAGAGACATGACGTTCATGGGGGAATATGTGAACTGTGAATGAATCGGCGGCCAGTGTCGGGCATTCCGACTTGTACAAGTAATCGAGGGGCCTTGGAATCTTGGAGGTAGTAATTACAAGGTTGAAGTTGGGTTCTGACCCGACGAGACTTGATCATGATTGTCGCTGCTCATAGGCTTGGCCGCATTAAATATTGTATTCATACAACACACAACCCTGTACTTGGACAACTAACTCTCAATGCAGACGGAGAACAAGATCCCGTGCGACACACGAGCCCAGCCTCCATCTAGCCAGTTTGATAGAAGTTGCCAGAAATCGCCCTTGTCGCAGGTGGGTCATGGCCATCCCTGCAGTTGTCAGTTCCAAGGGCGCGAAAGGCGTAGGACTTTGACATGAGATCGACGTGCGCGGCCGTCTCTTCGCAGCCGCGTTGTGCCTTTTCCCCACACTGCTGCGGCGGTGGGCGCAGCATGAGTCAAGGTTGTAGCCGGTAGGGCTGAACATACGGGGACGGGGTGCGGAATGGCTTTGATGGATGGACGCTCTGTGGGAGGTCCAAGCGAAGCGTGCGTGGTGTATATAAGTCGTGCTGTACGGAGCCTGTTGTTGGGCGGCTTGACATTTGTCATTCTGGTATTCACATTCAGACGCTTCTCGTCCTTTGGGTACTTGACAAGATGGCTACCGCAACACAGGTTGAGCTGTCTACGCAGCTGTACGTGGACAGCCATGATGCATCTATCAACGAGTCTACGCTTCTAGACGAAGCAATCCACCTGGCCGGCCTCTGCAGACAGTCCCTCAACGATCTCGAGGCCTACTTCCCGTCTTTTGACCACGGCCAGCCCCTGACGGCAGACGAGATCCTCGCGCTGCCAATGACGGAGCATCGCGTCTCCGACAGCCTCTACCAGCTGCCGCGCCGCAAGTCGAACCGGCACCAGCTCGCGCAGGCCATCGCCGCGCTGCTGTACCCCGTGCACGACGGCTCGCTGACGGCCATTATCCGGTACGAGGCGGACCGCGTGCGCCTGCGGAGCTGGGCCGCGCTGCAGCGTCGCTTCGACATGCTGCAGCGGACGAGGCGCAACGGGCACGTCACGTACGGCATGACGGGCGGCGCGGCGCCCGGGGTGCAGGCGCCCATCTGGTCGTCGCGCATTACGGCCCAGGGGCCCTGGGACCCCAGCAGGCAGCCCGTGTCGCTCGACGGCGTCCGCGCCATCCCGATGCCGGTCCGTGTGTCGCCGGGGAGGGACCTCGAGCCCTTCTTTGGCCATCTGGAGAGCGGAGGCAGCCACCGGCTCGACGGGGGCCAGGCCGGCTGGGACCTGGACGCCGGCAAAGGGGAGCCGTACTACGGTGTGAAGGGCGCCGAGTTCCGCAAGGGCGTCGTGTACGAGGATGGCCGCATGGATCTATGCAAAATGGTCGTTGGGCCGGACCACATCTGGCACCTAATGAAAAGCCTGGCGCCGAACACCTTTGTGCGGCACTTCCTGCTGGGAAACAACATCATCGGCCGTGTCGGCGCCGAGGCCATCGCCAGCTTCATCGACGAGTTCCCCGACAGGATGGAGACGTGGTATCTCGCGGGGAATTGCATCGACGGGCCGAGTTTCAAGCTCCTTGTTGATGCCATGGTCACGTCGCCGGCCATCACCAACGTCTGGCTGAAGCGGAACCCACTTGGCCCGGATGCCGCTCACGATGTCTTCCGGCTCATCACGCAGACCAAGCATCTGCGGACTCTGGACCTTGACCAGGCCGAGCTGGGCAACCGCGGCGTCGCCCAGCTGTTCAGCGAGCTGGCTGCGTACGCTGATCCGTCGGGGGGCAGCCTCCCGCTGCGGAACCTGTACCTGAACGGCAACGGCATCTCGGGCGAGGCTGCCGAGGCCATCGGGCGGTTCCTGCGGTCGCCGCACTGCGGGCTGTCGTCCCTGTACATGTCCATGAACCCGCTCGGCGACGGGGGCGCCCGGGCCCTGGCCGACGCGCTGCGCGAGGCACCGCAGCTCACGCGACTGTCCTTACAATCGGTCGGCGTCAGCACCCAAGGTGCCGTTGCGCTGTGCGAGGCCTTGACGGGCCACGCGGGCATCCGGACCCTCGATCTCGGCCAGGCGTACGCCACGCAGGACCTCAAGCAGGCGTACAACTACATCGAGGACGCCGCCGTGCCGGCCATGGCGGGGCTGCTGACGTCGACGCCGGGCCTCGAGTACTTCAACCTGGGCCACTGCGCCGTCTCGCCCCGGGCTCTGCTGGAGCTCTCGGCGGCCGTGCTGCAGGCGCCGTCGCTGCTGTTCTACACGGCCAGCTCGATCCTGCCGGACCCGGACAGGGCGGAGCCGCGGTTCTTGCCGTCGCGGGAGCAGCCGCTGCCCGACGCGCGGGCGCCGACGCGGACGCAGATAGAGACGGACAGGGCGGTCCAGCAGCACCTGGAGGCGCACGTGCGGGCGCGCCACGGCGCCGGCACGAGCTACGCGCGCTTCCTCGAGGAGGAGAAGCGGTGGCTGGTGAGCGACCGCGACGTGCGCAAGATCGACAGCGTGTACCGCAACCGCGACGCCGGGCAGGCGCGCCGTGGGCTGGTGACGCTGGTCAAGGAGTGGGAGGAGGGTGACGATACCCTAGAGCACGTCCAGCGGGCTCAGGGACCGGTCTGTACTCTGCGTCCCAGACGGGGTTGATGGATATCTAAGTGCCTATTAAGTAGACTTTAGACTTTATATCAAATGTGATCCTGTTGTATGTCTCGCTCTGCTTTGCTGCGCCTATATGTGGTGTTCATTGAGCGAAGCAGCTGGATGGTGTTTTGATAAGTCGCAAGTTAACTACTGCAATACCACGATACTAGGGTGGCAGCCGC
>KL660277.1:0-25498 GCA_000732775.1 Stachybotrys chlorohalonatus IBT 40285 | reverse complement strand
CCCCCCCCCCCCCCCCCCCCAATTATTATCTTGATCAAGTCGCAATGCGCGCGTGTAAATGGCTGGATTCTTCCCACAGCGTTCGTGAGGTCGAGAGAAGGGATGAGCGAAACGCATCAACACAAACCCACGGGATAACCCCCCATCATGCATGTATCCTTCGTATATCGATAGTGTCCACATCACCGCTTTTACCCACCAAGAACAACCCCCCCCCTCCAATACGAATTACACCCACTGACACACTTACTCGTCTTGATCGTTGGCCGTACCGGAAACCACGGCTTCGAAAGCGTCGCGCGGCCCTTGAGACATGCCTGTGAAGCGCAAGCGACCCGAGGAAACGTCGTCCCAGCCCACGCCCGACCAGCCTCCCGCAACGCGTCGTGCAACGCGTCACACGCCCGTCCACCCGCCTAACCCTCCCTTTGCGCAACCTCCTCCTCCCCCTCCTCCTCCTCCCGCGGCCACAAACACAGCAACCTCAACTGGCACCGCCGCACCCGTGCAGACGCCGGTGCCGATCCCGACGCCCCCCGAGCCGCCCAAGCGAGGCCGTGGAAGGCCCCCGAACCATCGGCCGCCGCAACCAACGCCAGACGCCTACCTGCAGCAGCCCCAGCTCCAGCCTGGCGTTCCCCCGGCACCCTCTCCGCGGTCACGGCCTGAGACAACCACCCGGGCACAAGCGAGAGACATGGCGAGCGTGGCGACCATGGGTGACGGCGTGAGGCCGTCGAACCTCGTCGCACCCGAAATAACATATCATGTGCCCCAGCCGCAGCAGCCCGACCGCCTCCCTTTGTCGTCACTCGTGCGGCCCCATGGCCCCTCGGCGCAGCCCCCGCGATTCAACAACAACAAGAAGCCGACGCAGCACCTGGTGCCCGTCGTGACGCCCGTGCCTCCCCCGAAACCGCCCGCCCAGGCTGCTGCAGAAAGGCCACCGCTTCGGACAGACCGAACCATCGATAAGGTCGTCTTCGGCAACTACTGCTTCCGGACGTGGTACCCCAGCTACTACGGCAAAGAACTCCTCGGCGGCGAGGTGTCGTCGGGCACCAGCGTCAAGGGCGGCAGCAAGGACGCCTCCAAGAAGGACAAGGAGAAACCGCTTGTGCTGGAGAGGCTTCACGTGTGCCCCAGCTGCTTCAAGTATTCCAAGGAGCTGGTGGCGTGGTGGGGCCACGTCAAGGTGTGCCAGAGCAAGCGCGCCGTGCCGGGCCGCAAGATCTACACGCACCCCCGAGGAGCCCGGAAGGTGCTGGTGCCGCAGGATGCGAACAAAGGGTTTGGTCCCCGGAAGCGACGGGGCGACGGCGGCACACGATACGTGGAACAGGTTGTGCAGGACGAGGGGGAATGGAGCATATGGGAGGTGGATGGGGAGAAGGACGCCGTGAGTACTTGCACGCCTTCTTCATCACCCATTTTGCTGACTTCACTGGTAGCTCTTTTGCCAGAATCTATCGCTCTTTGCCAAGCTCTTCCTCGACAACAAGTCGGTCTTTTTTGACGTGGCGTCCTTCAACTACTTCCTCCTCGTCTACACACCTCCAACCAAACCAGCGGACGGATCAGGGTCAGCAGCTCCTTCGCCACCACCGCAGGCCACGGGCCCGCAGGTCACTGGTTTCTTCTCCAAGGAGAAGATGTCGTGGGACAACAACAACCTGGCGTGCATACTGGTCTTCCCTCCTTGGCAACGCAAGGGCCTCGGGGCGCTGCTGATGGGAGCGTCGTACGAGATGTCGCGGCGGGAGGGCATCATGGGCGGCCCCGAAAAACCTATATCGGATCTCGGTAAGAAGGGATACAAACGGTTCTGGGCGGGCGAGATTGCGCGGTGGCTCCTCAGCCTCGACACGAGCGGCAGCGACGAGGTGGTGGTGGACGTCAACGACTGCAGCCAGGCCACGTGGATTTCCCTCGACGACTGTCTCTACATGCTACGCGAGATGAAGATTACCGAGGACGCGGGGCAGGGTCCAGCAAAACGGGCCAAGACGACGACTACAGATGCGGCTAGGGAACGGCAGGAAGGGGAGGAGCACGAGGAGGTCGAGGGCGCGGAGGAGAAGCCGGAGAAGCTGGTGCCACGGGTCAGGGTGGACAAGGAGGTGGTGCGGCGGTATCTGGCGCGGCACCGCATCAGTTTAGAGAGGTCCTGCGATCCCAACGGCTTCACGCTGGAGAGGCCTACGGCGGACAGCGCAGCCGACGAGGCCGATGCGAACAGCAACGGCAATGCAGAGGTGGAGGAGTGAGCGCGTGTACCAGTAGCTTTGTACGATGCCGAGTTTTGCTAGATTCATGATACCCTTGTTGATTCTTTGAGTGGACGAAATGCCCGGAACTCCGTCTAACTAGTGATGGGGACGAGGTGTGAATCTGCCCGAATTGGGCAAGGAGCTTGGGCCGCGTGGAAATCAATCCGACATGTCTTTTGGCGGTCTGCCTGGAGGCGACAGCACCCAGCCGAGCCCGTAAATCCCCGGCTTGCAATGTAATCATGCATGGCACCGACAACCGGCAGTCACGATGCTTTCTTGGTAGGTCGAAAGTGTCCGGGCTTGTCGGAGCCACCCAATGGCTGGACGAGGGTAGTCTGCAGCGTAGATCCATACACCGCACGCCTGCGGTGATCCAATGCTGGCCGTTGCGCATCCCAACAATCCAAAGTAGCTCACGACGAGCT
Source organism: Stachybotrys chlorohalonatus IBT 40285 (assembly GCA_000732775.1). Classification (NCBI taxonomy): domain Eukaryota; kingdom Fungi; phylum Ascomycota; class Sordariomycetes; order Hypocreales; family Stachybotryaceae; genus Stachybotrys; species Stachybotrys chlorohalonatus. The sequence goes on along the minus strand of KL660277.1, from coordinate 22,800 downwards.
TTCTTCTCCTTTCTCTCGTGATGCAGGTACCGTGTCATACCCAGTAGCCATCATGTGTCTTCTTATGCAGGTCTTAACGTGTGAACCATAACAGGCACCGCCTGGTGCGAGGTCAGTTAGAGCCACACACCGCCTGCTCACGTAAGAAGCGGCTTGCATATGCAACGCAATATCAACCTCATCCCATCACAATCCTCCCCAACACCACCCAAAAGGAAACCCGTGTAAGGGTAAACACACGCTTCCCTCGAAATGGTCGAATTACCTAATAAAGCTCGCATTGGCAAACAATTTGCCGAGAGCTGCGTCATTTTAGGAGCCCCCCTTTTCCTTTCCTTCTGGCCAAGGAGTGAGGGTGAAGGAGGTGTGTGCGGGAGAAAATTTTAAGTTGTCCCGTGTCGCTCCGAGGATTTTGGGGGGGGCGCGTCAAATTTCCGGCTCGGTGCGCGCTGACCTTAGCCGTGCCCACCCAGCCTGCTGGGCGCGGTCGCTAGAGGGGCCAACATTTTTTTTTTTTACGGGTTGGATGACTAGAGAGGTGTAGTACATGGTAGGGTTCGGCGGTGGTCACTGAACCGGAGCCCTATGCACTGGACGCGACTTCACGATGCAAACTGCCTACTGCACACTTACAAAGCTCGCAACTCAAACGCATGCCCGGCAGAAAGGTACAGAGTCGCAGCCGATCTCACATCGGCCACCTGGCAGCAGGGGGGGAGGCACCGCCAACGACAGGTCGCACTCTGTCGGCTGCAACACCGGTAGATCCCAGTTCCTTGCATAACCCCAAGTACTCCTCGTCGCAGCGGTACCTACCGCTCGTGCATAAAACAGACCGGGCGCGCGGGTACCCAATGTTGCAGCGGTACCTTTCCAACAGGGCCACCCAATGATCCGTGGCTGCTCGGTTAACGGCTCAGCACCGGCTGGGAATCGAACCAACCCCCTGGCGAGGTACCTGGTGATAAAAGGGGGGGGATGGGTGGGATGTCGTTTGTCTTGTCGCCGCTCGAGTACGATGTTGACTTTCTGGTTGTCGTCGTAGGGGAATGGAGGGAACAGGAGAGGGAGCCATCGTTAACGAGACGCACGAAGCCGGCACTGGTGGGCATCTTATACCCTCCCTCCCTCATCCTCTCTTATCAACCCGCCCTGGGCCATTTTCCCTCGTCCCCTCTTGTCTTGCCTGAATCAGGACGTATTCGATTTTTTTCAAGCATCCCAGGTCCCACCCACGTGCCGGCTGCAGCTAGTGATTGGCTATTTGGGCTTGTCGGGAGCCGCCATGTGGGGGCCGGCGCCCGTGGGGGTTCCCGGATAACATCAGACAAAGCACAAACATCATCATTGCGTGCCTCAGACATCCAGAATTTATCCTGCCTGACTCCCTAGGCCTCAGATGGAAAAGAAAACAGGGTGGAGCTGCTGCCGAACGCAACGGAGCTCCAGGGATTGTGAACAAAGGAACCGAGGGAACTCTCCGTGAACTTCACAATTCCCTCGCAGCTGTGCCGTCAAGCTATTGCTTCGATGCTATCAAAATATGGTTTTCCCCCCTTCTTTTCTATATCGACAGGATGAGATATCATGTTTCATAAGAATAGGTACATATTACGGAGCTGACCAAAATTGCTACCTTGTGAATCGACACTACCATACGCCGTACGCCCTAGTAAAACTTTTCCCTACACCCTCCTCTGCAACGCAACCACTTGAAGGCCATGAATCATGAGCCACACACCACACAAGGCTTCAGAACGTAGAGACAGACGCCCAGCAAAACCCAAAATGATAACAACCGCTCGTTGCTCTGGGTCTGGCATGGGAGGCCCAGGAGACACGTCTCAGTCCCTTCCATCGCATCCGCCCCGAATTCCCCCGACAGGTTACTAGCCCGTGCGGAAATCCACCCATGCTCCTGATTTTCACGCCTCGTCTCGTGCATTTCGCACCCGTCGTGGCCTGAGGGAAAAATGTCTCGTACCTCTCCTTCTCCTTTGCTCCTGTCCACCCGTTGCCCCGGCTCAGGCCTCTCAGCCCCCCTGCTGTAGTGGGTACGCATCTCTTTGCTTTCCCTCCAGGCTCCGCTTCCCTTTCTACCCTTTTCCTCCCGTTCCTCTCTTCCAAACTCTTCCACCTTTTGTTTTCAACCATCCATCACCACATCCATCCATCACCAATCCATCCTCAACTCCCCTCTCAACCATCACAATGGCCGCTTCCCGTGTCTTCGCCTCTCGTCTGGCCACCCAGATGGCCACCAAGGCCGTCCGCCCTGCCATCCGCGCTCCCGTCGCTGCCGCCTCCAAGCGCACCATCACCGGTAAGCAAATTTTTTCCGACCCTCAGACGGGAGCTCAATCGAGCTCTCTGAGTGGTCAATGGGCTCCAAAGTCCATCCCAATGGCCTCGGACCAATTCGCTCATCTCGACTCGCTCTAGGCGCCGCTTCTCCCCTCCAGACCCTCAAGCGCCAGCAGACCGCCAACCTGCTCAAGGCCACCACCCGCAATGCCTTCGGTGTCCAGAGCCGTGCCTACTCCTCTGAGATCGCCCAGGCCATGGTCGAGGTCTCCAAGAACATTGGTATGGGTACCGCAGCCGTTGGTCTGACTGGTGCTGGTATCGGTATCGGTCTGGTCTTCGCCGCCCTCCTCAACGGTGTTGCCCGCAACCCTGCCCTCCGTGGCCAGCTCTTCTCCTACGCCATTCTGGGTTTCGCTTTCGTCGAGGCCATCGGTCTTTTCGATCTCATGGTTGCCCTCATGGCCAAGTTCGTAAGTCTTTCCCAAACCGGCCCTGCTCGGCCATTTTCCGGCTATTCGGATGGTTCGCTAACATATCCCAGACCTAAGCGTATTCTCAATTCGTTGGGAAGGCTCGTGCCAATTGATCGGGCTGTCACGGGGACCAATGCTGAGCCCGGTGTTTTCATTCGCCTAATGTTAGCACGTATGCATATCGGCCGGATTGGTGGTGCGTTGCATTGTAATAGACGGGATAGAGACGGGAGCGGCATCATCAAGTTGATGTCGACTTTGTGATAGCGATGGGGAATTCCGCGGATCTTCCTCTCAGGGACAACCTTGTAAAATAAAAAGCCTCATTCATCCCGATTCTCAACAAGATCATTTTCATTTGTTTGATATACCACACCTTTGCTGCCTTCTCTTGACGTGAAACTTGCAGACTCGAACCAATGGCACGTCTGATCAAGCTTCCGCTGCTTTGAAGGACATCAAGGTTCAGTGCTGTTGTTTATGCGAGCTTCCTGAGCCCACTAGAGGAGCTTCCGGGGCATCGGATCTAGCTGACCAACCATATGAGCCGCGGGCATGGAACTGCTCAAGCTTCAAGGGCAACTGGCTTGATTCCGGGGTAGCTTCTCACTTTGCTGTCTGGCCCTTCATCAACCTGATCATTCGAGCCGAGAATTGGCGCCTGTAATACCAGGTAAAAACCCGCAAATCGCTCACCCAGGAAGGTGAGAAGCTCCACACGGTGCCAACTTGTGCCAATTTCACTTATCGTAGGATCCGCTTCATCGACTATAAGTCCAATAACATGTAGGCGCGGGTGGACCACGTGGACAGGATAAAGGACATTGTGGACCCAAGCGAAGATATGAAAGAGACGATGCCCGCCATCAGAATCAAGGAGGCGTTCACTTGAGCTGGGCTGGACCTGGGTTGGCGAACCCTTCGTACGTCGTTGAGGCTTCGATGGCGTTTCTGTTGTCTCGACCGTGAAGTGACGAGGAGGCGGTTTATTGTTGGGAGTGTGGTCGAGCACGGCTTCCGCCAATCAACCCCTGCTCGATGTCTGGTGATCTCGAACCGCGTGGATCGTGGGTTTGGTTGATTGCAGAAGCTCATGCATTTGCTGATAGCAAAGACGGGCATCAGTATGGACCGAGCAAAGACTGGTGAGGGCCACACGATAACCCATGCCGGAGCAACATAGGCGTCTCGTTTGATTTGTGTTGTTTTCAGCCATACAAGATGCTGTTTACCTGGCCCTTTATTTGTTTGGTATCAGTTGTGTAATCGGGAGCTAGCCGGTACGAGGGCAGCCATGTTGGTGTTGATGTATTGAAGCTCCGGACACAACTCAATTAGTTGGCCAGGCTGGAAATGTTCTCCAGCGGAAGAAAGATCGAGGTTCATGTCGAAGATCGTGATTGAAAAAAAAACAAAAACAAAAACAAAAACAAAGAAGAAACAAAAACCTAGGCATGACACTGGCGACGTGGTACGTTCGAGCGATCATCACCGCAGACCTAGCCTTCCAGTCATCGCGCGCATGGCACGAGGCTCTTCAGTCCTCAGCTGTCTCGCAGGGGCTTGGCCCTGGATTTCCCCAGATTTGTCGGCTTCGCTTCTGGTGTTGTCGATTTGTGGGGTAGCCGTGCCTAGTCTGATTCTACGCCGAACCGCTCAACTCTAACGACCCTCGCGAACCAGAGTTCAGGACGGCGTCACGAAGACGGATACTTGGGCAACCTGACGTCAAATGGCCAATCGTCTGCCTGTTTCCCATTAGCAATTGAACGTCTCGCTTCCCTACGTGGAGGACGAAACCGGAACTTGCTCACGCGATGCTGGCCCACAACGGCACGATCAGCTCCACTCACGATAAGGGTCGATCTGCCAGGCGTCTAGGATCAACACCATGCCGATATATGGGCCGTCGCGTGCAAGTCGTGGTGAACGCATCACGAGGAACGTGGCGGCAACTCAATTGCAGGAACCGTTGCACGGGGGAAGCAATTGGCTCGACGGGAAATGAATAGGAGAAGAGAAGGAAGCCAATACGACGCTCCTGCCCCCTCACCTTCCCCTCACAACGAGGTCATGTGACCTGTCCAAGCACAACGCTGCAAAGGGAAAGGGAAGGGGGCGGGTAAAGTGTCGGCAAATGTTCAGACGGGTTGGTATTGGCTCTGCCCGTGGAATCCAACCGCGGCTGACTGGCGGTGTCGACCTGATGCGACGCCGGCGTTGCCGGATACAGTGGTATGCGGCATCCGTATTCCAGGTTTTGTGCATCTTCGTGCCGTCGAGGTACGAACCCAATTGGTTCCTGCACGCAATGTATATGGAAGCCTCTCACCGCGGCAATCATGGCCGACTGTCATGCAGCCACACCGGCCATCGCTCTTATCATTGTTGAACTGCTTTGCCATGTTCCTACCCACGAAATCATCTACCGTGAACAAGAAGCATTATCCTGTGTTGTCACCACAACCACGTGGAAGCTATCTACAATATTACCGGACTTCCTTGCTCCTTTACTTCTTAAACGTCGCGCTCCTCTCGCCCTTGATGGGCGGTGCCCTCCTTGCTGCCTTGATCTCATCGTCCCCAGTCTTCGAATACGGATCAAAGACCTTCTTCGACGATGTCTTCTTCGGCCCACTGCTCTCCTTGCTTGCGTTCATCACAGAGCTGGCCTGGCTATAATCGAAAGGTACCGCTTCAAACTTCTTGGTCGTGCTCTCCTGCTGCTCCATACGTTTAGCGTTCTTGCGAGCTTTGCGCTCTGCCTTGATCTTCTTCTTGGCGTCTTGGTTTCCTGAAATGAGTTCCTGCCGCTCCTTTCTGCGATGTTTCCTTGATTTTCTTTTTGCTGAAGAGGCTTGTGTTGCATCGTCATCAATGCGGATGACTCCGTCAGCAGTCCCGTCGTCCATCTCCTCCTCCGACACCTCCTCGTCGGAGCTGGAGCTCTCATCCTCCTTCGTAGTCTCGGATTTGCGCTTCCTTCCTCTCTTCAAGGTGAATTCTGGGTCGACATTTTCCTCCGATTCAACAATCTCAGCGGGCTTTCCCGTCATCTCCGTCTTCTCAGATATAGGCTCAGCCGCTTCAGCGACCGCACTATCATTGAAGGTAGCTTCTTGTACGAACCGCTGCCACGGAAAAGGAAAAAGGTCGTCGGGCTTCTTGGCCGATGGTCTGGCCGGCTCCCAGAGAGAACTAATCGCCATCCTGCCAAATAGCTTCGATTGGTCCAATATTCTCATATTCAACTCGCCATCAACTGCGTCTGCCACGGGTAATGTCTTGACCGCAAAGGGATTTTTGTGCTTCGAAGAGGTGCTGGGAGCGTCTGAGCTAAGCCACCGCAGCAGGGTCGGACCCCCTTTTGCTTTCGCATCTTGAATGCGATCCCAGACCTGGCTAAGACGGGATCTCACCAACGGCGCTGTAAGAGGTAGCAAACTATGGAAAGCCTTTGCGTCAGGCGGATTGACGCGAGCAATCTCGACAACATTCTGGGTTCCCAGCACAAAATTGGGACTTTCGTCTTCCTTGCGTGCGATTTCATCTCGTATCGACCAAAGTGCCCTGAAGATGGCGAATTGCTCGGCGTTGAAAGCAAAGTGCGCATTTTTGAGAATATATGCGTACCATCCTCTGGAGCCCTCGCCAGTCTCCTCATCAAAATTAGGGTGCTCATGGCGAGAGAGAGACAATTCCCTGGACCTTTCCAGGGTGCGACCGATAAAGTCGCGTTCTGGATTGTTCCGGTCTGAGGCGGCGAGCAAGTCATTTCGGACCCGGTCGAATATATAGAGAAGGTAGTGGGTATCCGAGCGAGCGTAGTACATCATTTCATCGGGGATGGGCCTGCCAGATGTCAGTAAAGTTGATGCTGGTGGAGACAAAAGCCTACCGCAGTCTCCAGTCTGCCAACTGGTATTGCTTATCGGCATCGAAGTCGACGAATTTTGATAAAAGAAATGCCAAGCTTCTACCAGAGTAAAGCTGCTCGGAAGCAAAGAATGTATCGAAAAGTCCATTAACATACAAGCCTAGATCGCGCTGAAGCCAAATCATATCCATATATGCACCGTGGAACACCTATAAAGTCAGCAGTGCAAGCAACGATTGGTAAAGGGAGACAAACCTTAATAATAGAGGGATCAGCAAAGACTTCGTTGAGGACTTGCAGCTTGTGGCGCCAGGGCCGCAAAGTATCAACGATCCAATCCTGTTCCCGCGTACTAATTTGCATCAAGCAAACCAGGCCGTTGTATGTCCTGAAATCGTGGTGTTCCAGATCAACAGCAATCTCTTTGGCACCCTTCAGTTCTTGTAGCATCTCCAGGACACCTTCAAACGTGTCGACCCAAATAGCCTTGGTTGTTTCCGCCGGGTGGTACGGGATCGGTTCGGCTTCCTGAAACAGTCTTTCTGGATACTCCAAGCGGGATATTTCGGTCTCGTACGGATGCTTGTAACTGAAAATCGTATAATTAGTATGGGAAGAATGATGGCATGCGCTCATGATGAATATGGCCATGTCCATGACCCTTTGCTTGACTCACCCCGTGACGCCCTCGCTGTCAGTGAACAACACCACGCTGTCCTCGAGTGGAACCAAGGCATGTGGCTTTTCGGTGATGATTGGTTTCCATGGCGAGCCAGGGAAGTTATCGGGTTGTAGTTCGAAGTGGACTTGTGGCTTTGCGATATTGGCATTCCGTATCACCTTGTTTGCTGACTTAGGCTTCTTAGCCTTGTGCACCTGAAGGAAATATTAGTTAGACTAAGCCCAGATATCAATAGTGATGCCGAAACCTACTGCATCCGTGCTCGGAGGTTCCTTTCTCTTGACCAGGCCAGTGTACTCGTCCAGTGCGGTGTCAGCCTTCTCCAGCGCGGAGTCCACAACATCTACGATGGCGCGCCACCTCATGTCGACATCCTCCGCATCTTCCAGCTTGGGGCCTTTGATGCCACACGCTTTAGCCGCGGATTGGAGTAGGCGTGTGGACAAGTCCAGGAATCGGGCGGCTTTGTCGTCGAGTTGTTCCGCGACATCGGGATTGACAGTGCGCTGGAAGCTGAGATCCTCGGCGGCGATGCGATTGACCGTCTTGACTGTGGATACCAGGGACTTCTGGATGTCCTCTTGCAGGCTCTTGAAGTCCTTTGACGACTCCATGGCGGGCGACCGGGTACGTGGGGTGAACAATGCTCGTGGTGTTGTTTGCGTCGGCCATGACCAAAAATTCGGAAGCAAAGGGTCGCAGGGCTTATCGATAGCAGCCGTCCCCTGCCTAATCCGGAGCTCCCCATCGCAGGTACTTGCTGTCACCTCTGAGCGATGGTCTACGCTTAAGATGTTACTAAGGTACGGTATAACAATCGGATCGTCAACCAGACTTACTCGTGGGCCGTGTTTACGACTATTAATACTTATGTTATAGCATGTCCGTTTTAAGTAGTGGCTCTTTGGGGCCCTTGACCACTACACGCAAAAGTAGGAACAAAGAATGAGCAAAATGTCGTTGGACATTTGTTGTGAAGCATGAATAGCTTCAAAATTACTGTCAAGTTGTTCCTTTGAATCTTGTAGATAATGTGTGCGGTCCTGAGCATCGTGTAACTCGCCTTTTTCGTAAGCAGCCGTTTCGCATACCCATGCATGGCCGGTTTGCAGCCCTGTATAAGTGATTACTATCTGCTTCTTAGCACTAGCATCTTAGCACTAGCAAAGACTACCACTGTATGTTTGGCATGATCGTCGTTTCAAAACGGCAGACAAGCGGCCAGCCAGCCAACTACTCATTGTACGGCATGTGACAGTAATGAGGTTCAGAATATCTCTCAGCCCTCCGGCGCAACCACGGGGCGCGATCGTGATGCAGCCCTTCCTAAAGCCCGCAAATCAGGAATCGGTTAGGTTGCCCAGCACTAAGGACGGTTTGGTCCGGCTTCTTGTGGCCCACGGCTTTGACTAGAGCGACCCATTGGCTGCTTGATGAACGCTTTTTAACGGGTCAGCGGGCCCAGACCTCCGGATGGCCTTCACATTGACCCTCGGAGTCACTGCCAGGCAGGTCCTATGGCCTAGCAGTCTGTTGGACAAGACTGGGACAGCATGGGCACCTGCGTGTATTCTGGCAATATGACGCTATGGTGCATTTGACGTCCCAGGCCCCCCGGTAGCCTCCAGCCAAGTATCTCAAGGCGTCAAGTTAGTTTTTGAAGAGACGCGGCCTGGTAGAGCAGCGCAGAACACTGCGTGTAGGCTATTGAGTTTTATCTAGGTAACAAGATGATACCCCAGGAAGGATCGAAAGACTGACTGGCCAACAGCTACTCGAAATGGCTCCGCGTGCGACAAATTGCCTCCATTGGGGTAGATGCGCGGGCTTTTCTCCCGCTGCTACCTTGACCAGGGTGAGCTCCGAAGTGAGTCTTCCAAAGTAGGACTTGGAGATACTTTCGATGTTGTCGCAAACAGGTACAGGCGACATTAGTTGAAGCTTGCGATACGGCGTTGTAGGATGCCTTTGGGCATGTTTGTGAGCAGTCATGTTGATCCTCGGCGCTCGTGTGAAAGGCAGCAATATCATTCTTACGTGTGGAATTGTCATGAATACCGACACTCTAGTTCATTCCACCTGACGTTGCCGTCTCCAAAACGATCTTCCTAGGTGCAGGAGCGAGCGCCTCTTGGTCCCCACTGTACTGTAAGGTACCTGCCCGACCTGCCAGCAGGACCTGCCCCTCTTCCTGGATGTCGGTGACCACTGACCACCCAGGTAGCGTGCCCCTCCCTCAATTCCAGCTCTCAGAAATAGGCCATCCTCCACCACTTACTTGCCCAACCAGCTTTTTTTTTTGTTTGACTTACATACTGTCCAACCTCTACCATACCAGTAACTCTTTCCAAAGCTGGATCGCTTCCGGTCTTCTTGCTGAGTCTGTTGCTTTGCTGGCATAGAGTCCGTCACCGTTGCCCCCGCCTCCTTGTTTAGGTGCTCTAGCGTTGACGTCAACGCAGCCGGCTTGACAGCTTCGTGCCGCTCCGGATCTCCGTCTTTCGCCTAAACATCATCTATTTGACGAATAAACATGCCTGGCACCGTGGAGGATCAAGGGGGGGCCCCTGGCCGTCTTTTGCTTCTCTCCAATCGTTTGCCCATCACCATCAAGCGATCCGAAGATGCTAGCTATACTTTCTCCATGTCTTCCGGTGGTCTGGTCACCGGTCTTAGTGGTCTTAGCAAGACAACGAGCTTCCAGTGGTATGGCTGGCCCGGCCTCGAGGTCCCTGAAAACGAGGTCGACGGCATGAAACAGCGCCTCAAGGACGAGTACGGCGCACACCCTGTCTTCATCGACGACGAATTGGCCGACAGGCACTACAACGGCTTTTCTAGTATGCGAGTCCCTTCCTGCGAGTCGAAAATAATTGCTAAAGTTTGAGATAGACTCGATCCTCTGGCCACTCTTTCACTATCATCCCGGCGAAATCACCTTCGACGAGTCGGCCTGGGCTGCGTACCAGGAAGTGAACCGTCAATTCGCCAAGACGGTGCTCAAGGATGTCCAAGACAATGACCTCATTTGGGTCCACGACTACCACCTGATGCTCTTGCCGCAAATGCTTCGCGAAGAGATTGCTTCGACCAAGAAGAACGTCCGCATCGGCTTTTTCCTCCACACACCATTCCCGAGCAGTGAGATTTACCGAATCTTGCCGGTACGAGAAGCTCTCCTTACGGGCCTGCTCGACTGCGATCTTATTGGCTTCCATACATATGATTATGCTCGTCATTTCCTGAGCAGTTGCTCGCGCATTCTGGGAACGCCCACTACGCCCAACGGCGTGGATTGGAACGGCCGCTTTGTCACTGTCGGCGCCTTCCCCATCGGTATCGATCCTGAGAAGTTCGTCGAGGGTCTGCAGAAGCCCAAGGTGCAGGAACGTATTGCAGCCCTCAGCCGCAAGTTCGAGGGTGTCAAGCTCATTGTGGGAGTTGACCGTCTTGACTACATCAAAGGTGTGCCTCAAAAGCTTCACGCGCTGGAAGTCTTCTTGACCGAGCATCCCGAATGGATTGGCAAGATTGTCCTTGTCCAGGTTGCGGTGCCTTCTCGCCAAGATGTCGAGGAGTACCAGAATCTACGAGCTGTGGTTAATGAGCTTGTCGGTCGCATCAACGGTAAGTTTGGCACGATCGAATTCATGCCCATTCATTTCCTTCATCAATCTGTCAACTTCGACGAGCTCACGGCACTCTACGCCGTTTCTGACATCTGCCTGGTTTCCTCCACCCGCGACGGCATGAACTTGGTCTCGTACGAGTATATTGCTACACAACGCGAGAACCACGGCGTGATGATCCTCAGCGAGTTCACTGGCGCTGCGCAGTCTCTTAATGGCAGCCTGATCGTTAACCCCTGGAACACTGAGGAGCTCGCCAACGCCATCCACGATGCGGTAACGATGAGTCCGGAACAGCGAGCAGCCAATTACCGAAAACTGGAGCGTTATGTCTTCAAATACACGAGTGCCTGGTGGGGCGCAAGTTTTGTCAACGAGATGACTCGTCTCGGCTCCGAGGGCAATCAGCCTAAGATGCTGCGAAACGTGTCTGGTGCCGTCGTGGGAGCTGGGCAAAAGATCCAGGAGGTTACAGAGCAGGCTGAGAAGTTGATTCTTGGCGAGGACACCAACGACAGCCAAACTCAACCGGAAACCAAGCAAGAGTAGCGGTACTCCCGAGGAGCTGTGAGATGAGGAGACGAGCTTAATGAACAATTAATGAATCAAAAATAAGTGGACGAAAACATCCCAATGAACCAAACGAGGATGCGGTGGTAGTTCTAGAGCCGCGGGAATTGGATGACAGCCTACGAAGGCACACACGATTGGGGACAACAGCCGCGAATGCTGAACCTGCCGGTTTTCATTTAACAGTTATCATTTCTTGCTTTTCCTTGATTAACCATAAATTATCTACCTAGCCTAGTCATTGAATACTACCTTACCTAGCCCCAACATAAATACTGGCTCATGATAGGAATCTGGAAGAGCGTATGGCTCCTGCCGAATGTCATATGCAACATATCAACGATCAGTGGCACGGGAACCCTTGCTGGAATACCGTCGACTAGTGTCAATCTCGTCCTCTTGTTCTTGGGCAGGTATCTAAAACTATCATCATCATGAATTACAAAGGCGAACGAACCGACCGCGGACATGAGTCTGCTCCTCCACGAACCAGGAAAAATAACCCTCCTTGAACGACAACAAGAAATCGAAAGAACATAAAAGGGAGCAAGGCCAGGGAAACGCGGGAGAATAGAAGCATAATACATTGAAAATCCATTCCACTTAGAAAAAGGGGGGAAGCTAGTACGTCGACCGGACGATGTCGTCCTTGCCCAGCTTGTAGCGGCCGCTATCGGGATTGCCGATCCTAGCAGAACTTCTGCGGCCGCCGGTGCTGATGCGGACGTCGCCCATGATGCTCTCGCGCGTGGGCTTGCGGAAGCTCTGCTTGGCCACCATGTTGACCTCGTTGGGCAGGGCAACGATGACGTTCTTGTCGGAGCCGAACTTGAAGTCGTCGGCCTTGACGTCGTCCTCGTACCGCTTGATCTTGTAGGGGGCCTTTGTGCCGCGGAGCACCCTCTTCAGGTTCCATTCGATGATGTACGGTCCGGTGGCGGTGATGATGCTGGTTTCCTCGGCGCCTTCTCCCGTGTTAAATTTGGCGGGCGTGAAGGACACCGTCTTGCCCGTCTCGTGGTAGAACTGGGCGACGTGCTCCGGTGTCAGGGCGAGACGACGAGGGCGAGGCTTGGAGTCGGCGGCGAAGGGCTTTTCGAAGCCGAGCTTACCCTCGTTCTTGCCGCCTTGCTGCATCGCATCGACTAGCAGGATGTAGTTCTGTGTGGTACCCAGGATCCAGCGCCCGTCTGCCGAAACATCCATGCCGATGATGGGATCACCCAAGGCAGGCAGCTGCGTCTTGGCACGGATACCTAGGCGGTCAAACAGGCGGATGTCTCCCTTGTTGCTTGCCACTGCAATGTAGCCCTTCTCGGTCGTGGCAAGAGACGAAAAGTCGTTCTTCGACGCGTACTGTTTCATTTCCGAGTTGACCAGCTTGTTGCCCGATAGTCGAGGGTCAACCCTGTAGAGTGCATTGTTTGACACGCCGAGGAACGTTTGTTCGCCCGTCATCTGGGCAAACTTGTTCTCCGGTGCAAAGTTCACGACAGGGATATCGTCATGAACATTCCATTCGTCCACGACCTTTCCGTGCTCAATGTCCATGCGATAGAGCTTGTTGGGGTCGATTTGATTTTGGATAATCATGTCTCGGTCTCCGTTGTGTAGCATGACCTTCTTGGGGTCCATGAGTTTGCCCTTGGGTGTTGTGACCTTGGATATGTTGGTTGAGAACTTCAGGTGGTTGTCGGGCGTGTGCGTAAACACGCCAATCTTGGACCCGCGCACGACGAATGAGCGGTCGTTCTTGTAGCCGACAGCAAGCTGGGAGTTGATGTCACCCTCTGCGAGCTCCTGCTGCTCCTCTTCGGAATCGTACTCGTCGCTTCTGACACCCTCGTCCTCGGTGCTTTCTTCCTCTTCCTCTTCCTCCTCTTCTGGCTCCTCCGGGACATCTTCCATATTCAGATCTCCAAACGCGTCCAAGACGTACTCGCGCTCCTTTTCCTGGATCTTGGCCCACTTGGTTTCGTTCAGTCTTTCCCAGATCGCCTGCATGACGGCCTGCTGGAAAGTCTCGAGTGTCGGCTGATCCTTGAACCGAAGAAGCCATGATCTTGCTGTGCCATCAGCACTGAAGTGGTTGAAGACGAAAGACAGGAATTCAAAGTCGAAGACGGGGTTGAACTCGGCCACAACTGGCGTTCCCAACCAAGACTTGGTCTGACCGTCTACCTGTAGCCAGTACTCCCACTTTCCAACCTCGGAGACGACGGCGATGACAGCCTCATCTACAAGAACGAAGTGGCCGGGTTGGGGGTCGAAGAGATGGAGTTCCGCAGATACAGTTGCGTAAATCTCAAGCGGCTCAGGCGGCTCGGTCGGCGCATGCATGAGTGCCTCGGGTGCCCTCCCAGGCTGGCTGGCTTCCACAGCGGCCGGCTCCCGCCTGACGCTTGTGTTGGCTGCAACTGGCTGGGACATCATGTTGTCCACAGATTCGATGGAGCGCGCAAGGGCGGGACTGTGAAGCGGACTCGCAGGAGGAATAGGGTTCTCTTCCACAAACTCAAATTGTTCGAGGTCCTCTGCAGAGGCAGTGGTGTGCGGCTTGCGGTATTTGCGCTCGTACTGACACTCGCGAGCCACCCTAACAAAGTTCTGGACCAAAGACGACGACACGGACTGGTCGCAGACGAATTCGTAGAGGTCACCGTGGTCGCCACTCAAGTCTCTCCACGCCAGCACGGTTTCGCCGCCTTCTCGGCTCTCGACACGGAAATGCAGGGCCTCGTCGAGAAGAAATGTTTTCTCGTCGCGCTCCGACGCAAGAGCCTCGATCTCGGCGTCCTCGCCCTCCTCTTCTGCTAACAGCTCGGCCTCGCCCTCTTCGAATACTCGCTGAACGACGAGCTGGTACTGGAAGTCCTGGTTCGTGCGGCGGACGCGGATCGCAGCGTCTTTGAAGATGAGTTCGGAGTAGCCTTTAGGCGAGAGAGGTCTGACGAGGTAGACCTGGCCTTGGGGCAGTTCAATCAGGGCTTCTTGGACGCTCGAGCCGAAGATCAGCTTGCCAACTATAAAGAACGGGCGGTCAGTAAAGCAGCCAAGGACAATGGTGAAAGTATGTCGGCGTTGGTGATAGCTGAAAGGCAGGGAATACCAAATGGGTGGGAGATATTCTTCAAGGATGGGCTCCTGATAACACGGTGGCTGCGGGGCAACAGCCAGAAGGGAAATAAAATAAGATGCAGGTACTTACCGTTCCTGAGCACGAACATGCTTACGGAAGGAGCAGTTGGCGCGCACGACCAACAAAGGGAAAAGAGAAAAAGCAAGGAAGCCGGATGCGATAGTAAGAAAATGCTCTGATCGCAGGCTGAGCCACGTTCACGGGGTTTGCAAGAGGAGAGAGTTTTGGGGCGCCTGGCCGAGGGTGGTGGGCAGAATGAGCATGAGTCTGGGGTGCGTCATAATAACAAAAAATGCCCAACAGGCACGGGGCCAGCCTTATCTCGCCTGCCTGCCTGTGGAGGGGTAGCGGCTTTGCCACAGTGCCTTAGCTAAGGTAACCGGACAACATCGTGTGGCGGTGCATATTCGCCACAGCACTTACACCACTAGATCACAAACTCTTTCTGTTGTCAAAGTGGAATGTATTAAAGATAGTACAACTATAGGAACAACGATCGGTTGCGAATGATATTTCCATGACAGGCTCACCGTCCGGCGGTCCAGCCTACCTAGCTCTTCCAAACGAATCACACTGACTGTCTGCAACAGCATGAAATCGTACATGCGAAACAGGGACCTTCCTAGAGTTCACCGGCCTCTTGCACCTTTATACCCTCTCCTAGCAAAGCCTCGCCGTGTAGCTCGGTTGCCAGCTTTTCAGAGGTCTCCAGAGAGAAGTCATCTGAAATCAACCGCGCCACATTCTTGCCCATCAATGCACTCGTCTCCATGGTAGAGACGAAGCTCTCCATGCCAGACGTGTAGTACAGACCATCTCCGACGATGGGATCCTGGAAGGTCACCCGTGGTAGCTCGATGGGGTAAGAGTAGAACCAGTGAGGATAGTACCACGATATGGGGTTCACAACATCTGCCGACACCTCATCATAGTCGCTCTTGGCTGCGGTGAAGGTGCTAGGGATGGGGACTCCCAGGATACCCGTCAAGAAGTCTGCGGTAACGGCCTCGGGGGAGAAGATTTTGTACAAGAACTCCTTCTTCCCCGTCTCGGGGTTGACTGGCGTGTCCAGGGTGCTAATGGAGTAGAAGCCGGCACTCCCCACGCCATCTGCTCCCTGGCGGGCTTCGTCGTGGGGTCCTAGCGTGGTGTAGACATTGCTTGGCGCCTTGCTTCCCGGCGCTAGCTTGAAGAAGCCAGGCTGTAGTGTAAATGGAGATGTGAACAGTGTTACGTGAAGCTTCATGTACGGAATCTTGTCAATACGGTGCCTCAGCACGCCCTCCCCCGCGGTGATGTCGGCAAACTGCCAGGGGTTGGCCACCACAACGTTGTCGAACGAGACGGGGAAATCCGTAGACTCTGATGCGTTGCCGGACTTCTTAGTCGAGAGGACATATTTAGATGACTTGGTCAGAGCACCCTTTTTCTGCTCGTACGCGAGCGCGGTGACGGATGTGTTTGTGTACAGGGCGGCGCCGCTGTGGCGGACCATGCTGTCAAAGATTCGCCAGTTGCCGCCTATGACAGACACAGCACCGTCAGTCGCCATGGACACCTAGTAATGGTAAGCTGCAGGTCGTAAGCATGGCATAACATCCTTACCATAGCCTCGAGTCCGTGGATGCAGGCCAGATTCGAAGCATAGTTGACACGAGTAGCTGCCTGAATAATGTCGTTGGAAAAGTTGGCATTGATCTGGACACATAGCACATTAGCTCACAAATCACTCAGCAGAGCAAAAGCATGCACTGCGTACCTTGTTCTCAGCCAGGAACTGCTCGCCCGTCACAGCCGTGATCTTCTCCAGCCCAAGCTCAAACGCCCGCTGCGTCAGCGACCGAAACGGAAAGTACGGCGCCTCATACAGACTCAAAAACTTGGCCACGACGCTGTTGACCAGCTTCTGTGTGGTGTAGGGCGACGTCCCGTACTTCCAGAACAGCTTGGTGGCGTCCCACCACCACGAAGTGTCCCGCGCAGACTGGTAGACAAACGTCTCGCCGTTCCAGATGGCCGTGATGTCGCCGGGCCCGTCCTTGTCCGTGACGGGCAGGTCGAACGTCCTGGTAGCGTTGACCATGATGTGGTTGACGCTCACGAAGATGGAGGCGCCCAGCTCGACCGGGTAGAGTGGGTTGTCGTAGGCGTTGACGGTGAGGGTCCGGCCCCCGACTCGGTCCGTCTTCTCAAAGACGGTGATGTTGATGGGCAGGCCGTGCTCCGAAGCGTACTGTTGGAGATGGTATGCTGCCGAAGATCCAGCAGCGCCAGCGCCTGCATTCCGTGTCAGCCCACGGGCCATCCTCACCCACAATCATCCAACCAAAGGCTACAGCTCCGCTCACGCACCTATAATGGCCACGTTCTTGACGTTGCTGGTCTCTATGGCGTCCTCGGGCGCGACGGAGCCAGCAACACCCAGCCACGCCAGCAGCGTATTCAGTTGCAGCTGCATCGTATATGCGAGGGTTGGCTGAGTACAAAGGAGCTGCAGCGGGGGCCAAAAGGCACTCAAGAGCCACAGCAATACTAGACTTCACCTCGGATCGCGCCAACGTCAGTGGTCTGCCTGGGTGACGCGAACCCCCGCAAGGGTTCAATCACGAACACACGCATCATCACGTGATACCGTCTCATTTGCCTCGACCTTGCAGCGGATGCGGCCGTCACTTCGCTACATCCAACAGTGAAACATTTGATATGAGCTTTATGGTAGTGTTTAAACATTGTGGCGGCAGAGATGACGGCAGGCTTTTGTAGTAACTTGAATAATGTTTTGAATATGGCTACCTTATCCCGGGGTATGTTTCCTTCCCATACCTTGAACGCCGAGCTATGTTGAACTATAAAAGATGTCCTCAATCAAATGATGTTTGTTTCCAATTCCAAAGCCAACCCCACACTCCAGTTATCATATCGGTAACAGGAGCCAGAACGCCGCCATTCCCATGCCTGAAAACATGCTCAACTGTCGCTGTTCAAATAATGGTGCAATACCAACAAAGTACCAAAACCGCTCACACGAAACATTATTCGAGAACATATTCATCCTCAACTAGTCTCGCCACTGCTGCTGTATCCACTTTCGACACCTCCAGCTGTCGCAGCCGGGCTCCCGCTGTCACTCTTCTCAACCCTGCTTAATGGACGGGCAATTCTTTGTCCGCGACGAGGCAGTCGGGTGCTGCTATTTCGCTTGTCGTACATACGGCGACTATCGGGCTCGTCGTCGGGATCCTCGCCATCCTCGTCTCCGCTGCTCAAGTCCAGACCGTCGGGATAGTCGTCCGACTGATGTGGGTTGGCTTGGCGACTCATTAGCTGTCCGGTTGAGGTAGCTCGATTCTCGTCATTTCCACTCTCGTCGTCGGCGGATTCGACGTCGTCGTCGTTCCAGGACGACTCGGTACTGAATGGGTGGAAATAGATAAGAGGAGGAGGCAGTGGGTTCGGAGCTAACCGCTTAATACGACCGGACAGATAGTCGATTTCGATGAAAGTATTTCTGGCACGCGACGAGGATCGCGAGGGAGGAGGAGCAGGCGAGGATGTCGTCATTCCTGCCAGTCGACCCACGATACTGTCAGTTATTTCGTCCGACCTGGGCCATTGCGCCGATGATACCGAGCTCCTTCTTCCAAATTTCCGTCGCTTCGTCGATACGATGACCGTAAAATGGTCTTCAGGAAGAACACCACCAAGACCGGACGGCTCTAGACAATGTACCTGATTCACCTGCTCCTGTGAAGACCACGGAAAATCCCATTCGGCGTCACTCGAATCATCGTCATCCGAGTCCGCAGAGAGTCCAGGCACGTTGTCGATTTCCATCTTCGCATCTTCGCCTGAGAAGTCAATGACGCGCTCACTCAAAGGCTTGGACAGGGTGATGGCGCCAGAATCGGTTCGAATAAATGGAGGTGGGTTATCTTGCGCAGGCGGTGTTCGTTGCTCCTGTCCGTTGGACATCATGTACGTTACGGGTGATACATCCCCGGGATCGCCAGACAAGTCGGTACAAAAGGGCGCACCACTGTAATAAATGATGGCACCATCATGACGGCGCTTTCGACGGCTCGAGGTATTTCCAGAGCCGCTCAATCCCCAGCGCGAATCCTCGCCGTTGTCCTCATCGATAGGACCAAATGACGACAACGTATCGTCCATTGACGTCTGACCACCTGAGGAGTCGTGATGGACAAACATAGGTTTATAGTGGAAGCTGTCCTCGGAGGAGATCTGCGGCCCAAATTTTGACGCATTCTTACCCGAACTGGTTCTAGACTGGAAGTCATCACCCGCTGAGTGCTCCATCTTTTGTCTCTTTCGCAAGTCCTCTTTGCTGTAAGGATCTTCCTCTTCAGTTTCTGGACTCCGTTGTGAGTTGTTACCGGAGTCGTCACTGCTGAATTTAGTGCCTTCGGAACCACCTCGCCATCGAATTTTGCGGCCGTCCGGAGCAACCTGGAACTTGGTGCTACAATCCGCGACAGCAGAACGCACGAAGTCAGGTGTAACATTGATGATGTGAAGCTGAGCTAGGTTGCAGAGAAGGTTAAGGTAGACCCATCCGTCCGCATCAGGGTGTACGTCCTGCATCGAGCCACGGGACTCGGCAAGCAGCTCGGGCGGCACAAGACCCAAGTGCCTGATATAATCCATGTTTTCGCTAGGAATCTGGACACGGTCGGGATCCAAATCTTTGGGTCGGGTAGGGCGCTGCTCTGGTACGTTGGGACCGGTAGGTGAGGAGGTAGTACCTGAGCCGCTGGTGTTGCCACGGTCGCCAGACTCAGTCTGTTCGCCGTTTGAATTCGAGGCAGAGCCGTCTTCTCTTGATTGGGTCCTTTTTGTGTCGGTAGCGTTTTGTTCCAAAGGCAAAAAGCGTGCTTCTCGAGCTGCTTCAGCTATCGTCACATTCGGGGCCGCAGTCGGGGGTACGCCTGGGGGCCCGCCAGGAGTTGTGCCCGCAGCTCCCGCAAGAGGTGGAGGCTGATGCACCATCGGCTGGCGTTGCTGTGACTGCTCCTTGCCCGTAACAGGGCCCAGGATGGTTGAGGCTGACGCCCTTGGCGACTGGATGGGCGGACGGGTTCCCTGGCCTTTGATTTTGCCCGTGAATAGCTGCTCCAATCGTCGCACCACAAGCTTCTTCTTCTCGCGTTCTGTCAAGGCAACATGACGAGGGTAAAGTCCTTCGGGAATGTCGCGCAGGTAGCTTTCCACTTTCTGCTCGGATGCTTTGGCGCGAGAGCTCATAGAATGTCGACCAAGTGAAGTGCCGGATGAGTTGGCGCCAGTAGACATGGATGCATATGCCGAATCGACGGGTCGCGGGTTAGAGCCGGAAGAAGACGATGCGTGCTTAGAATTAGATCCGGAGGCAGAGTACATCTGATCTCTGGTCCCGTGCTTGGACGTCTTTTTCCTCTGAGAGGAAGAATTGGGAGACTGCTCGAGACTGGCTGCAAAATCTCTGAGAGTAGATTCGAGCTCTCTCTTTTTCCGCTTGGGTAGGCCATGGATCTTGATCTCGAAAAGCTTGTCCTTCCGGAGCATGTTGGGGCCCTTTTGCTTATAGCGCTTCAGCTCCTCCTTAAGCTTCTGAATCTCCACAGTGAGATCATCAATCACGCTTCTGTAGTCATCCGCGCTGCTGCTCTGCGCGGTAAGATTGCCAGGCGCTACCTGGCGAGGGAAGGGATACGGCTTAACATCCTCGTTAGATGAATCGGATTCTTTCTGGAAGAATGGAGGGTCCACTACAACAATCAGTCTAATCCAGGGACGGACAAGACATGTAGAGAACTTACCATCCATTGCGCTGTTATAGGTTGCTGTCGGATTCTCATTGGACCGGTCAAACCACTTCATGGGGTCGCTGTGAGTAGTATCATAGCTGTCTCCTGATGAATTTCGTCTGGGGGACGATGACTCGTCAGGGTTCGTGGCCTGCGCAGGGTCAGGCCCGCCTCGTAAGGACGCATCGCGAGCCAAGCGGTGATGTAGGAGAGTAACCGACTTGCCCGGCTCTGCACGCCGGGGAAGGGGATGGCCGGTAGGTGATAGTTGTGGTGCGCCCTGAGACTGGGTTGGGGCCTCGGACATTGTGCAAGCATGAATGTTGTGGGATTATGTGATATTCCAATGGATGTTAACAATCATCTTCTTGCAAGGTGAAAGTTTAGGTAAATAGTCTCATGCCGGATGCGGCGCTCGGCAAATTCGTGTGTGAATTAAAGGGTCCAAGGGTCCAAAGGTCCAAAGGGTCCAAGGATGACGTAGAGGTTGCACCAGATTCACTGGTTCTCTCCTACATAGAACAAGAGGCGATGGTCAGCATAGTTCTTATGGAGCGGTAGCTGATCGCAACAATTTCAGGGTGTTGTTGGGGGAATGAGGGTGCTGCCGGGCGCTGAAGCCCCTAGGAGGTAGGTGTGATTGGTCCATGGGTGCACTACAGGATCGATCGATCGAAGCTGTCATCGCAAATGACGAAATAATAACGGCTCGCCGCCGCAACGTTCAAACAAACCCCAACGTAATTTGGCTGTCACTTACCACAAGGAAATAGATATCTGTCGCGGTGTATCGAGATTCGAGGGCTCGTTTGGAGTATCTGCGCGAGTATTCGCTACAGTCTCGATGCTACAGGGTGGTTTGCCAGGTCGTGGCCCCGCTAATATCCAAAGCGCTCGCTGCACGGGTTCTGTGTCGTGATCGCAGAATTGCAGCACACGAATTGACCCCCAATTCTCGACTGCTGCTCGGTAGGGATATTGTGATTTCGTTGGTCGGGTCGGATCCTTCCAATTCAGGTACGTGTTTCCTCGTGGCCCAAGATAGTACCGATGATTGATCTTAGCGTTCAAGGTGTGGATGTTACTTCGCTGCGAATTGCCCGGGTCGTGAGAGCTCGTCGGCGGCGCTCGTAATTTAGACTGGATTTAAGTCCGTTAGGCACTTTGCCGATATACGACTGGGGATTGTACGAAGTTGTCGGGTTGCGTGTATTGTCGTGGCCCGTCGCTGCGCAGCTAGAACTGCTTGATGGGCTTTGCGGGACGAGGAGTGGTGGACGAGATGGGCAATGAGGGAGGTTGGAAGGTTGGAAGAAGACGGACGGCAGTGGAAAAAAATAAACCCAAGCAAGGCAAATGCTGGATCAAAATGCAGCTTCTGGCATTACAGAAGGTATCAATCAAGGAGGGGCAGGGGTGCATGGAGGGTGTAAACTAACCTGGTAGTGGAGGGGGGGAGTGGCATGCCTTTTTTGCCACGGACACACGATGAGGCGGCGGAAGGCTGTGGCCGCGCGAACGATAGTATCTACAGAATCGAGATGGGAGACAACAGGCACCGCAGGAAATAGAAGGCAGTGGTCTGATTCTGGGGCTAAAGAAACAAAAGCAACAGACGACGAGGGGTGTAAAGGAAGAGAGACGGAGTGAAAAGAAGAGCAGGTAGGCGACGTTAGGTTCCAGCCAGAGGCGCAAAACCCGGAACGCGGTGGCTAGCTGGCAGCGAGGGCGGGTGGGCGGTCATCGTGAGGACGGGGACAGAAAGGCTGAGATGGGGTCCTCGTTGACCCGATTTCCAAGACGGACAGGGAGTCGTCGCGATCAGAGCCATCGAGGGAAGATCAGGGTCTCCAGACAGGTACGTACCTGCTAGCGCCGCTTAGGCCCGTAGGGTCCCCCCTTTTTCCTCCAGTGCCAGCTGCCCAGAACGCTGTCAGTTGCTGTTGGGCGGCGCGGGCTCGCGCCCCACGGGGTCTATGCAGCGATTCGTGTAGCGATCACCCTCCGAAAGGGGGGTTTTTGGCGGACAGCCGTTCTTCTGACATGAAGGGCTCCACGGGTGGCAACGACCGCGAATCTCGAGCCGTTCAGGTCCCGAAGAGTCCCACGGGAGGCCCTTTTGGCTCTGCTTTATCTGATGAATGGCAAACTAAGGAATCGGATTGTCGCTGATCCAGAATCTCCTTCCCATCGACAATAAAAGAGAACTCGATGAGCCCCACGTTTGGCGACTGTGTGTGTTCTTTGTGCTTCTGCGGGCGGGCAGCTCCGCGGACACCCATCCGCGTGTTCTGGCATCCCGCACCCCCTCCCCCCTCT
>KL660275.1:0-55339 GCA_000732775.1 Stachybotrys chlorohalonatus IBT 40285 | reverse complement strand
CCTAATACGCCGATGTAGCCTTACGCAACTCAAAGGGATAGGACCATTCGGATATCGTAAAGAAACAAACCGAGGCCGTGAGAAACGGTGACACATTGGAGGCAACTCTCACGCAGCCAGTATTCACGCCATCGCTGCCCGACCAGGGACTTTTTGCTAGCACCGGATCAACGATTGCCAGAGTAGATTCCAAACCTCAATTTTTGGAAGACGACAGAAGCATTGAAGGTCATTTGGTTTCACTTGCAAAGGATGATGCATCAGAAGTGCTCACAGAGCTACTGCGTCGACTGCAGATGACCCGTACGGCCAGCGAGATGAAGATTCTTGTAAACACCATAAGCACAGCAGGGAGAAGTCTGTTGATGCTGGCAGCCTCTCAAAGCGTCCCTGATGCAGTCAGTAGTCTCCTTGAGCTTGGTGCCGATGCAAACACCCAGGCAGATGACGGGCAGACGGCTCTGGACTGCGCTACCGACGCTGGCTAATTTCACGATATCGCAGCAAATCATTGCTGCGGGAGGCGACACTGCCAAGTCGCACACATTCAAGAAGGTTCTCTCCAACCACCGTGAATATGCAGGTGAGATGACGCAAACGCAACCGCGTTCTCCTCCATCCTCCAAATCTGGCCAATTCGCTTTGAGTGATCTGGGGCGGGCATCCTTGCAGGGTGATGTCGAGAAAGCCAAAAGGATCTTAAAGCCCACGTCGTCCGGGCTTTCGAGATTCAATGTGGACGAGGGAAGCGAATCTGGCCTCTCTGCTTTCTTTCTGGCATCGATGCACGGTCATTTCGAGATAATGTCCTATCTACTAGAAACAAGGGGCAAACATAAACGCCACTTCCAAGCAAGGGTGGACAGCCCTCATGCTGGCGGCCAAGAGAAAGGACGAGGCGTGTGTGTCATTTCTCCTCTCTCAGGGCGCCGACGTCAACCACCTATCGCCGGACAGGTGGACTGCATTCGCAGAAGCCACAAGAAACGGATCCATTCGCATAATGAGAGCGCTCCTAGAAGCTGGGGCTGACCCAGAGGCCAGAGCCCAGTCGGACTGGACTCCCCTCATGCATGCGGCATACCGCGGCGACATTGCCGCCGTCGAGCTTTTGCTTGCTTTCGGGGCGTCTTTTGATGAAATCTCGGCTCGTGATGAGACGGTCATGCTCCTTGCCGCCGCTGCTGGGTCTGTGTCTGTCGTCAAGCGTCTCTTGCAAGCCGGGTGCCCACCAGACTCGATGTGGGCTCAAGCTCCTCTTCCTGCATCCAGCGAGTCAGACAAGGAAGAGAGCAGCGAAGAGAGTCACGGTACCTTGGGCCAGACGAGAATTGAGAGAGCGTACAAGGTTGGATGGACGCCGTTGATGGTCGCGTGCCAAGTTGATCGCCTGGAAATCGTTACCATGCTCTTGGATGCGGGTGCCAACCCTGCCCCGAAAAGCCCCATGCTAAAGACGGCTCTTGGAACCGCAAAGGAAAATGGAAGAACAGAGATTGTGGAATATCTGACTTGCAGACTCGGAGTAGGACACTGATAGGCATCCACCCAGCAGGCTGTAGACATGGGTGGAGCGACGGGGGACCCCCTTGTTTAGCATGCAAAATAAAGGTCGAGGGAACAACAGCATGTCACATTCGCCTTTAATGAGGTTATCGTGCGCTTCAACATGATTCGTCTAATTCTCAGATGTCTGACTGTAACCCAAGGTGAGATGTGGAGGTGCCTGAGGTAGGACCAAGGTACAAGTCATCGACGTACCTTCGAGGTACTTCTGGTACCTGCTCCTGACTTTGGAAGCAGGATGGAAGTGACCGGCATATTGTGAGACTTCGGGAAGGAGCGGGGTACGAAGTGAGGCTGACGTCTATTCCAGCATTGAGGCCACGCTTGGTGATAAACCTTGGGACGCAACTCCTGGTCTAACTCCCAGCTTTTTTCATCACACCTCAGCTCAATACTCAGCCCGCTGGCTCTGCAAAAGAACATGACTTCTCCTTCTTGGGAGTCCCAAGCCGCCGCAAAACGGGCAGACACGTTGTCCAAGATCCCTCCTCAATGGCGACTGACCGATGATCAACTTGTACAGGCCAAGAAGCAGCGAGTTCTCATGGGTCCCTTCATTCAACAGTTTTTAGACGACGACGACATCTTCATCACCGCCAAAGATAGTTCTGAGCTCGTTGTGTCTCTTCAAAAAGGCACCCTCAGCGCTGTCCGCGTAACGACCGCCTTCTGCAAAACAGCAGCCATTGCTCACCAGATTGTAGCCGAGCCTGCAGATCCCCCTAATGATTTTGTGAGGTTTCACTAATCACTGCAAAATCCAAATAGAACAATTGTCTCCATGAGATCTTCTTCGACCAAGCTCTGGAGCGGGCCACGCATTTAGATGCCTATTTCGCCGAGCACAAAGCCACTGCTGGAGTCTTGCACGGGCTGCCGGTCAGCCTGCAGGACCAATTCCACGTCAAGGGCAACGATACCACAATGGGATATGTCGGGTGGATTGGTAGCAACCTCGGTGTCAAAGACCCCGAGCAGGTACACAATATGGAGAGTCAAATCACAACCGAGCTACTGTCCCTTGGTGCAGTGCTTTACTGCAAGACAAGTCTACCCCAGACTCTTCTGTTCGGGGAGACAAAGAACAACATCATAGGGCAGACATTAAACCCACACAACCAGAACTTATCCTGTGGAGGATCATCAGGCGGGGAAGGGGCACTGCAGGCTCTGCGGGGCAGCACACTTGGCGTCGCCACCGATATTGGGGGATCTGTCCGCATTCCAGCTGGCTTCAATGGTATATTTTCTCTGAAACCAACCCCTGAGAGAATATCCTACCGTGATGTCGCCAATACCAATCCCGGACAAAACACGTACCGGTCTACCGTTGGCTTCCTGAGCACTTCTGCTGGAGGGCTGGAATTGATCTTCCGGGCTATTCTATCAAAAAAGCCTTGGACTAAAGACCCAGCAGTGGTTCCTATCCCATTCCGGCAAGACATTTTCAACGAGTATCTCTCTCGAGCAAACCGTCATGGAACTACCAAGAGGCCGCCTCTAAAGCTCGGGATTCTCTGGACCGATGGGTCTGTACAACCCCATCCTCCAGTCACTCGCGGGCTGGTAATGGTAGTCAATGCCATTAAACTAGCAGGTCACAAGGTGCGATGTCATGCCCACGGAAACCGCCTAGTGAAAGGCGGTGTATTATGCTGATCCCTATGGAAAGGTAGTTGACTGGAAGCCTCCACCTCAATCAATTGGGACGGGAATTCATGTAAGCACTCTTCGCAACAGCAAGCAGCATTTTGGTACTAAAGATGTTCCTAGTTGTCATTCCTGAAGGCCGACGGCGGCCACGATATTCACTCGCACCTGGATCGGTCTGGCGAGCCACTTATTCCCGACCTACGGGAATCTTTCCAGCTACGGCCACCACTTGGACTCTTGGAGTATCAAGCCAACACCCTCAAAGGTCTTGATTATGAGAGTGCATATTCGGATTACTGGAACAGAACTGTGGCAGATGATGGTGAGTGCGAGCAGAAAGAAGCACCTTCAGGAGTGGTACTGGATTGACGTCATTTAACACTCTGATTTACAGGCCAGATTGTAGATGCGGTGATTATGCCGGTCGCACCTCATGCTGCGGTGATTCCTGGAAAGTATTATCACACGGGTATGTTATGCTCCCACCAACCTAGAAATGAATCTCTAAAGGGGTAATCAGCGTACACTGAAGCGATGAATCTGCTCAACTACAGCGCGGTGGTGATCCCTGTTACCAAGGCAGATAGCACCATTGACGTGCTTGACAAGTCGTATACGCCACAAAATGACCTAGACAAGCGGAACTGGGAAGCTTGTAAGTCTGTTCTCTCAAGCCTCGCTGCCTTAATCATTATGGAATACGGAACTGCTCTGAACGACTATAGATGACCCAGATGTTTATGATGGCGGCCCTGTAGGGGTACAACTGGTGGCACGAAAGTTCGAAGAAGAGAAGATCTTGGCAATTGCGAAGGTAATTTATTCTGCTCTTCAAAATTCGGAAGTAGATGCCGATGGATCGTGTGCGGTATTGTGAGATGAGTGGGAAAGTCGATGGAAAGCCATAGTGAATGGCTGGTGCTTGATGATATTAAGAGGAAGCGCTGGTAACGGTAAGTAGCTATGACAGCTCCCTAATCCGTTTGCAATAAACGGCTGCTACTTGAATTTCTGTGAACTGTTTGCGTGGATTTTGCTGTATTTTTTGCCAAAAGAATAGGAGAGAAAAGGAAAGAAGAAACCACAAACGCCCGTTCAATGGTAAAGGTCGATATGCCGAAGGTTTAAAGGCACATTGGCAACACCACGGAGCTTATTGATCCGAGCTAACGATTTCAATGCCAATGGTCTCCCTAAAGATCTTCAGCTAACCCGCATCTCATCATTCACTCCATGTTTTGTACAAGCCGAAGGCCTAATCCGGCGTGGCGTTTGACCACGAACCTCGATAATGATTGCGAGATGCTGTATCAACGCTGCCCAACCTCCAGTTTCTCAACCTCACCCTATCTTGGGTTTATCATTTGATTCAACACCGCTGGCTGCAAGCTGGACAATACAGGGAGCTGCAGTCCCAAGAATCGTCGTCGTGCTAGTCGCAACTAATAATGAGTGTTCTGGATGACCGCAGTTGAACAGAGAAGAAGTATTCGCCACACATCGCGCAAGAGCTCACAGATTTAGTCTGGCGTTGCAGCAAATAGAGCGCACTCCCGCTTGTAGACAAGATCACGCGAGGACGAACCGGCACTGAGCTAGAAATACCACATCAACAGCGACTACAGTAACCCTTTGACACGATCCACTCACCGACCCATAGCGTCTAGGTGATTCCAGATTCATAACGAAGACCGTTGCCGAATAATCTCTCGACCTTTTCGACTATACACATTCACGTTCGGCCATCAACACTAGCGGCAGCGGAGTTGGACTCGAGATGAATCCCCATGCAAGGATATGAGGAATACGCCGAGGGGGGAAACATACAGCAGAGAACAGGGTTATATATCGACCTGCGTTAGTCGCCTCTATAGAAGTGAATCCATAACTTTAAATACATTGATAGAAACGCCCAGCAGCTGCCGCTCCTACCACCTTTTTGAATTCCTCGCGGAAAGTCCCGACCACAGATGGAGTCATTATTCCCCACCCGCAGCCGCTGGACCCACATTGAGGCCGTAAGAAATCACACCAAGGCGAGCTCCAATCGAACTACTCCAATTTGTAGCAAGAATTCATTCATCGATGTGCCTGATAGTTATTTCAATCATTCATCACACAGTGGCTCTTGAACGCTATGTCTTCTTTCGTGTAATTACAAGGAGGAGGGAAAGCATCATTTTTACCATAGCGTGTTGTTCTGTCTAACAGTGCGGCATAGCAAGTAAAAACAGAATCAATAATCCATGTCCCCTCTAATGCTTCAATAGCTGTCCTCTGTATCCAGTTTCAACTAACGTTGCCCAACCTTCCCCTTGCACCATTACCTCGTCCGTTGGCACGATGCTCAACCACGCAAAAGCTCAAGCACCTGTCTCCACGCTCTCTGCACCTCTAGCGAGCGTTCCTCCGTAGTGACAGCGGCAATCTTCTGGTCGAATTGTCCCATGTCAGCTTCAAGGGCGCCGAAAACGCCCTGCTTCTTGGCCTTAATCAGTGCCAGCGTGGCGTTGGCTCTCTTTACTCTCTGCGGTTCGGTTCCACTCTCAGCTGCGTTTAGTCCCAAACTGCTTACATATCCCGACCAAACATCCTCCAGTTCTTTGTTGGGGGTTGGCTTCTCTGCTTCTTTATTTGCCGTTGCGTCGCTCATGATGTCGATGACGCAGTCATACCATACTTCTCGCCTGATGCTATCGTAGTGAGAGCTCGAGAGGTAGGGCCCCAGAACGCGGATGATATTGCGCAGTACATCAACGGGCTGCTTGTTCATGCTTGCCCGGTTGTAGCCTCGACTGACAGCTTCGACGCCACTCTTGGCTACCTTGGGAGCAGTATCCTCTTTGGAGTCGATATCCATCTTGTCACCACTTTCTGCGTCCGTTAGTTGGTCAAGAGAAGGCGTAACAATCTCAACAATGTCTTCAAACATGTCCAAGTCTTTTCGGGCCTTTGCAAACTTCCAGAGACTTTCGAAGCCTTGCACTTTGTAAGCTTCGTTGTTTCTCTTGGCTTCCCTGATTGCGATTTTCCGCATCGTCGTCGCGATTTTCGGGTCATCTTCCCACAAGGACGGACTCTTGTCTACAAACTCGTGGAAGGATTCGAGAAGCTTCGCTTTACCATCGAAAGTCTTCAGGGCAAGGGTCTTTTCTAGGACCGACCAGATTGCATGCTGGTTTGCTGCATTGATCTCGCCCGTGGCATCACTCGCCTTCACGACGTCCTTGATCATAGCCGCAACAGTCAAGGCTCCGGCATGCCGCAGTGCCCACTGTGCCGTGTCCATACATCGTTCAACGAGGACAACAATTTCTGGGACATATCGTGCCACCGTGCGGCTACTTCCCGCATGCTGATCCCAAGCCTCCCTGAAAACCTCGCTTGTGTGGTCATTGGGATCATGTGATCCAAGATAGGCAAATGGTAGCAGTTGATTTTCTTGGGCTGTGAAGTGATCTGGAGAGATCTTGGCCAAAGAGACAACAACCACGGCGATCCTTTGACGCCTCAACTCTTCCTCAGACTGGAAGTACATCGTAATTAACTTTTCCCAGAAGGTTTGTTTGACCGAGTCTGATACGACCCTCATCATGTAAGCTGTGGTCCGAGCATATGCCTGGCTGACCTCGTCATTCTTGTCCAGTATTTGCCTCTCCATAAGCTTAAGAAATCTGCCAGACACGGGTTTTATGTCCTGCGCGTGTCGTGTGAACAATGTGTTGAGTACCCTGCTGCAGCCGACTTTGGTTGGCAGGGCCAGCGCAGTCTTGACGGCAGCCTCCAACCCTGGTGCAAGTTCAACCATGACCTCTGCGTCGACGAATCGAAGGAGATTATCAATAGCCTCGGAAATGGGTGATTGGTTAACCGCCTGAGATCGTAGCCTATCAATCTCGTCACGCCTATCGTCTGCCATTCGTTGGTAGTAATAGTTGACCTCCTGAGGTTCGAGTGTGCTAAGTAAACCAAGTAGCTGTGGAACCATGACCGGGATGAAGCTTCGTAGGCCTTCGCCTCCTTCTTTCGTAATTTGAAGCACAGTCGACGTAGAGAACAATCTGACCTCCTGGACCGA
Organism: Stachybotrys chlorohalonatus IBT 40285; assembly: GCA_000732775.1. NCBI lineage: Eukaryota > Fungi > Ascomycota > Sordariomycetes > Hypocreales > Stachybotryaceae > Stachybotrys > Stachybotrys chlorohalonatus. The sequence continues at coordinate 48,042 of KL660275.1, read as the reverse complement.
GTTGTCAATGCCTTTATCGGAAAGGAGAAACGGCAACGCTTCTTTCATCATCGCCTTGGCTGCTGAACCATTGGGCGACTCTTCCAGCTGTCGTACAAGACCCTTGGACAATGAGAAGCAGAGACTTGATGCGGCTGCACGGACACTTCCTTTCACGTCGTCAAGCACCTTCAGTGCCGAAGTCCAGATATCCCCGTATCGCTTCTCATACTTGGGAAAGGGTCTTCCCTGTAGAAGGTCGGAGAGTGCCGCACAACTGGCCTCCCGCATTCTCCACTCCCGGCCTAAAATACTCTTCAGGAGATCATCGAGTATGGCATCAAAGTGAGTCTCCAGCACGGCACCAGGATCCTTGACCAAAGCTTTCCAAATATCGTCCATTGAGCGCTGAACGTTCTTGTTGGGATCGAACCGATATCGGAACAGCTTGGGGTAAAGCTTTGGGTCTTCAATTTCAGAGTCGAGGAGAATGTTGCTTAGGCCGAATCTCCCAAACGCCGACCTCGTTGACCACGTAGCTGCATTTGCTGCAAGAGACATAAATTTGTAGACCAGCCGTTGGTCGCCCACCTCGTTGGCCAAATTCACAATATCTTTGTATGATGTTACCGAGCTTCCATCCCCAGTAGGCAAGGCGCCAGGCTCGAAAAGCTCAGTCTCTTGTTCAACTTTAAGTTGAGTCCCAGTTCCCGTAAATGTCGCGACAAGGTCCTTCACCAGTGTTGCTTTGAGGTCAGGATCACCACGCTCGTAAACAAGCGATAAGCCTCGAGATGCTGTTTCCTGGACAAGGTCGTCTCTTGCAGCCAGCAAGCGCATGAAAGCAGCTTGAGCCTCCCGTAGCCGGCTTTGTACTTCATCCAAATGTGAACAATACTGAACGATACAGAAAAGCCACACGCCAGACGCCTTTAGCAGAGATGGCTTCGTCGCTTTGCAATCTTGGAACAGCTTGTCTAGGACAGCTTTGAGGACTGCAGATCGGGTAGGTTTGCGGAAACTGGAAGTTGCGGGCTCAACATCTAACTCGAGTTTGATTGCATTCGAGTCCCAGCGGCTGGTAACCGCTGCCAGTGCCTCGCCAATTGTGAAGTGAATCTCAACTTGCTTAATCTCGTGGAGACCAAACAACTCTTGCAAAATATTTCCTAAAGCCCCTTCAGACAGTACACTGCCTTCCGCGGTTTCCTCCTGCTCGATGCAGACGGCAAGCCTTCCAAGAGCGAAAATGGCTTTCTCGTTCCCCTTTTTGGCACTTTTCTTAAGTTTATCGATGATGTTCTCAAGGCTGCTGTTTCCTGTATCAGGAGGAGTAGCAAGCCCTGCCGTCCACAGCTGGGAGAATGACTCCACGGCCACTTCATAGAGTGAGTTTGGAACGCGGCTGTCGATGAGAAAGCTCAAAGGATAGGCTTCTTGGTTGGGGGGAAAGTGGTTGTAATATACGGAACGTGAGCATATGTACCCGAGCGCGAGTAGTCCGCCCTCAGCAGCATTAGAAACCGCTCCGTGGGTTGCAAGAGTGCTGTCCAAGTCCCACGGCAAATCTGCGCGCCAGGCTTTTATGTCGTCGTGGTCCTGAACCGGGTGGGATGCTAGTATACCCAAAGCTCTAGACACCAGGGCTCGAACATCTTTGTTGTGTGATTTCAACAGCCCAAAAAGTCTAGCGGTGTGCCTCTTCAAATGGGCGGTGTGATTGATCGAGCACAGAGATGCAATGTCGACAAAACATCGGACGGCTTCTTCAGCAATCGACACATCTTCCACGAAAGCACCTTCCAAGCATGCATTGAGGTAGAAAACAACATAGCCACTGTCTGCTGTACGCAGGTAGTTCCGAACCTGATCACGAATTCCAATGTCGGTTTTGATTCGAGCTTCAAGTGTCTGCATCCAGTCCGGCTCCACTTTGAACCCCTCGAGAGCTGTAAGGAGCAGGATATGTTTGATATATCGAATGGCCACGGGGAAGGCAGACATGCTGGAACCCTGAAAATTTTGAAAAATAGTTGAAACAGGAACAGCATTTCCCGGATCGGGCTTGTCTAGTGACATGGCATCAGTATTTGGTTCAATTGATGTACCAAGAAATGTGAGTGTCATGGCTTCCCAATCAGGAAGCGTCGAGTCCCCTTCGCTATGGGCGAAATACGTCCAGGGATCCAGTCCCTTTTGACCTTGCTCGGTCACATCACCACGCTCGTCAAGACGCCCTGCGATGGCAAGAATGTCGATCCAGCGAGCGTGGATATTTGAAAATGGAAGGCATTGATTTGCCCATTTTACGACTGCATGGCGCGTGCTTCGAACTGCTGGCGGCTCATCCGGAAGCAGCATGTATGTCAACAGAAGCCGCCGCAGATTCTCGTCTTCGCCACCGACTTGCGGCGGAACTATCGATGTTAGACTTGAAAGGGCCCCGTCAATATTTACCACGGCTTCATGGGTAGGGTCCTCCGATAGGGATCGAAAGAGCCACGCTGCCAAGTCTACACGCTCCTGGACCGACCAATCTGCACTCCTGGCCACCAGACCTATGGTCTCGTAGGCTTTTGACCGTAGCACAGCTTGCTCGTGAGATGGCTGAGACGGAGTGGGCCACCCTTCCGAGGTTATGTGTGACATCATGTCGCCAATGAGCTTTGGTCCAATCGCTAGCTTCTCTTTCGAGGGACTGATTCGAGCCACCCATGATATGTACTGAAAAAGAGCCGTGATGAGCTTCTGGCGCTCCAGGTAGCTAGATGGGGCAAAGTTGGACTCTGGGCTATCTTCTGAATTGTTGCCGGCAAGGTTCAGCGAGACAACTTGGAGGATCTCGTCAGGCATCGTCGCGGAGCTCGCGGATTTGGATAAAAGGCCCAGGATCCGGATTCGATAGGCGGCGGGAAGCTGGGAGTGAGCGTGAAATAGACTCTTGACGATTGCCGGCTCTTCAACCGACACAGAACTTCTCTTGACGATCTCTTCGGCTGCGGATGCTACCCGCTTGTCCAAGTTTGATGCTGCGTACAAGGCAGGAAGGAACTTCTCGTCGTCGGTCAGAGCACCACTTGCCAGGAATGCAACAAGCTTTGCCTTCACCTCTGACCATCTCCTGAGGATTGTTTGAGACTCTAGACCATCGAGAGAAAGAGACTGAAGCTCCTCCGTGGACAAGGTTGGGTTTGCTGTCGCCCAGGTTTTTCCGCCGGCCGGGGTTCGTAGGCGTAGGAACAGGCCGATTCTATTGGCAAGATACTTTGCATCTGCGTCATCTTCTAAACCGATGGCGGCCCTGTAACCTTCGTCGTCTTTACTTCCACGTGGCGGGAGACGCGCATCTAGCAGCAGGCGAAGGATGATGTGGAACATTGGCCCTGCCCTTGTCTGGCCTTCGTCTTGAGAAAACCCCCGAAGGGCTTTTGGAATGAGTTCCCGTCTCTCATGATCGTCAATGCGCTCAAGACTGTGTTGTAAGAACGTAAGGTCTAGGTGTTTGACGACTGGTGAGCTCTGAGTTTTGTATTGCTCAAGCAGAGCGACCATTGGCAATATAATCCTAGTCACAGTCAGATATTCGAGTTGCCAGCTGGGAAAGCATGTTTGACTAACTGAGGTGCTTTTATGAATGTCTTGAGTCTGACCAGTATCTCAATAACCTTGAAGAGTGAGCCGTCAGTTACGTTGACAATATATTTCCGTTGACCTTGCGTACCTTGGTGGAGACAGAGCGGTATTCGCTGGCAGCCTTGAGGATCAAAGGTGCGAGGTAACGCTGTAGTATCTGCTGCAGCTTTTCCTCGTTATTTGCCACAGCAAGAATCCTGAAGTCGACAGATTCTACGAGCTGCAGCTCGCGCTGCTCCGTTGAGGCGGCAGCCATGCTGGCGCCCGTAACTCGGATTATCGAGTTGCCACACCACTTTCAAGGTTAGAAGGGAGAGTTTTCGGGTAAATGAATATAATCTAAACGTCTAAATGACCCGTGAGTAGATGAGGCAGTCTATAAACAAACAACAATGTGAGCCACGTGAAGGCAGCATCAAGGTGACGACCTTTCGATCTCCACCGTAGTCAACAGTCTGGTGAGGTGTGCACTTTGTTTTAGTAAGCAAAAGATACGAAAGGCCACGTGACTGTATATGCAACCCCTCGATTGCAGCCACTACTGATACCTACCCTGTAGGTAAAGCTGAGATCTCGAAAACTGCGGACTAGCCGTACAAAATACTAGTGAGCCTCCTCAAAATTAGTAGATGAGTTTTGATAGGGTCGGTCGCTCAATTCTTATTAGGCACTCTTCGCCAAATACGTCATCAGATTTAATTCATCTTGATAATCAACTTCACATATTGCTGGAGTGGCTGCGCTCTGCGAGTACCATCTCCTGTTCCTGTAACTGGTTGATCAGCAAAAGACAGCCGCTTCTCCCTCGCTAAATCGTTGTTCATATAAACCCACCCTACTCTCAGTGTTAAAGGGTAGCGTCGAGCACCATCAGTCATACAGGTGGTGAATGTTCGCCCGTTGAGGAGCTATAGATGAAGTTAAAGAGGAACGGATGTGCCGGATGCTGAGCGCTTTGGTCCAGCAGGTTAGCAATAACAGCGGCAAGAGTACGGATACGAGAACCGGAGAAGGTCCAGTAATTTTTCTGCCACTGTGCTTCGTACATAATTAACACACCGAACAACTGAATCGGTGATTATGATGTCGGAGATTGCCTCACTCATGTGGTCAGAACGACAGCAGCAGATTTCTGAAGGTTTCCAGCTGAGTCATTCCATGGAGATGCTGTCGCAAAACCTACGTCGCATAGCTTTTAGCTATCGTCGGCACATGCTCAGCGGATTAGAAGCTTTGACGCTGTTTGTAGGGCGTTTTGAACTCCTCGATTTGCCGGCTGCTTCCACAACCTTCGTCAGAAGACTGTCATTAGACTCGGCTACCGAGGGAAGCCAGGGTGGCTTAAGGACCAAACCAAGAAGCCCCCGCCATGTACCAATACATTATACAGACACACCGTGCTAAGTTAATGTCGGCTTAGGTACATGCACAACCTGCGTATCCGTGCTTTCGTCACCATTCACACTGTCAAACTCCACGGCGACACAAATCTTGCTGACATGGGCCACGGCGCACAATTCCCTCATTAACTCAAATTGTTGTGGTGTCCCCGCGACACCCGAAATGCACGGTGGCGTACTGTGTGAAGGAACATGTTTTATCGAAACCTGATGGCTCGGTTTCTGCTGAATTTGGCAAAGCTGCAATGACAGGACGCATCGGGATCTGCGATAGCGGGACGCCTGGATGAGGCGCAGTGAGAAGATGTGAGACAGGATGAGGATTAGGGCGCAGGGTCTGAATCGAGGCTTTCGCAAAGCAAAGCCGTTCCCTTCCCGCTTCTCTTTGCGGCTTCCTGGATGCGGACAATGACTTTTGGCCCTCATGAACGGCAGCTCAAGCACATGATTTGCATGCACTGTGTTTCCCGAAACATCTAATCACACCGTGGTGACTTGCAGAAGGGCCCTTCAGGACAGCGCTAGCTGCGATTGGCTTGATAATGAGTACAACTGCTTTCACTCAATAGGCACGCCTCGTGCACCTTGAACGACATGACGCGGTGTTCGCGTAACCTAGCACTCGCGTAGCCATCGTTTGCATTGTTGGCGTCCCGCATTTTGCAGGGGCAATTGTTGGATCATGGCCATGCAGTCCTTGCGATTGGTTCCCCAACGATCTTGCTAATAATCTCCTCACGGTCTGTGGAGAAGTGTTGGGCGGGTGGGTTCAAGGAGATGCGGACGTAGAGGGTGATTGGGTTGGTCTCTCATCTGAGGCTCCTGGGGCTCCGAAATGCGAGCGACAACACGGCACCAAGACCTATCCATACTCTAGGAAAGCGAAATGGAATGTGCTGTCCCTTTCCAGGGACTGTATTGTCTTATTGGTTACCTTATCCAAAAAGGAAGATTGTCTCAAGTAAGGTGGGATTGTCATTTTGCAGTACTAGATCATTATTACAGCTGCTATCTAGTACGTATCGTTCAGGGCGTAGACCTTGTCATGAAAAATGCTTACACTATGATCGCTTGCCGCCTGGACCATCACGTCAGCCGTGGTAGAAAGTCATGCGTGTGGTCCCGGGCCTGGGGCACGCGGGTGCGCCTTGGGCAAATGCGTAAAATGCCATGCACTTTGAGCAACCGAACAAACCCCCGGGCGGCGGTATCGACGTTGTAGACAAGGGGCGGTATTTGATGTCTTGAAGCGGACGTGGTCAAACATCAGGGATCGAGTTTTTCCACCGACCCTGTTCCAGATAGAATGATACGAGTCTGTCATGATCCAGGGAGTCTTGCTTTCAGCTGATTTTGAGTAATGATCCTGGCCAGGGTACCGTCATGCCACCTGAAAAAGGACCACATGGCAACGTGATGCCCGTGCGCATGCCTGCTGGAGCCTGGATTGTTGAGTGCAGGTGTGCTCCTCTGGCCGCTGTGTTCTCTCCGTCTCCAGAACCGAAGGTTGAGCCAGATTGAGACTACCAAGAGGTCATGTTGGCTAGAGGCATTCGACATGATGGACAACATAATCAAGCTGTGCGACGACCAGTATTCTTGCGAACAAACAAATCGTGCCCTGTTGTAGCGTGCCAGGCTTGGGATTGCACGTTCAGCCCTGTTCTCATGGGTGGCTCGTCAATCTCGCAGTGCAGGCGGCAGCACTGGCCCACCCAGCTGGGCAACGATGCAAGGGGGCTTCTAGCTCTGCCCGCCCAGCTTCCACTGGCGACGGGCGTCCGTCCAGATGTGGTTTCTGGAACTTGCCAATGACGGCCTGTAGGCTCTTATCATAGGTCAGGAGGCAGGCAGCTGTCCACTGCGTAGGCCTTCTCCAACTGGTCCAAGCTTGCTGGTAGGGCGTTGTCAGGCATCTCGATTTTCGAACCATGCAATTCTCAGTCAACCTCGACTCAATTCACACTGTCGGTTCAATCCAAATTTGTGCGATCCGGCTAATTCAGCTTGGCAGCCCCGGGCTCATCTCGTTTCGAGCGCGACGTAGCCTTTCACCATAGTTCTCTTGCTGCATCTTCGATGTCATCCCACAAGACTGCCGCGGTGACTTGTCGAACTGACCTGGAGCTTTGCGCCTGTACTTCGGCTGCTAGCGTCTACTGGACGTGACATCGTTCCCACACAGTTCCATTTATATCACACACCCCTCCTGCATAACCCGTGGACACCTTGGCCTCGAAAGGCACTTCCTCTTTGTTCCTTGATTTATTTGTTCTTAGGGCTATATTTTTAACCTCGGGGCGCCTATCCTCTGCGGATCAAGTACTCCGTCCCCATGAGACATTGCCGGTCGGCCGGCTTGGGAAAACATTGGATATTTGGACCAACTCTTCCTTGTGCCTGATCTGCCCGGTTCATCTTGGCGACTGTCCAGCGCCGTCAAGAAGCACATGCGAGGTAGATACGAGGTAAGGTAGGTACCTCTGATTCGTAACACGCGAGCGACAGCACTAGGGTACCGCAGGAAGGTGTGGCCTCTGAGGTCATGACGACCCGTACCTTCCACTAGCCCCAGGTAAGTGATTAGGATCGAAGTGCTCCTTCCCAGCTTCCCACAAAATCACAAGACGGTCGCTCACCGGTACATGATGCCAGCGAGGCACTGTTAACGGAGGAGGTAGGCCATGGAGCAGGGCTGGCAAACCCTCCCAGTGCTCAGCCTGCAGGTCATCGTGGCGCCCCTCCAGGAGGTAGTACTCAACACCGTAAATTGTGGAGTCGGGATCCAATTCTTGAAGCCTCAATTCTTCACAGGCATTTCCCTCTTGTCTTCAATCAATTATCCCCCAACAAGATCGAGTTCCCAGCCGAAAGGTACCTGGCGTCTTAACAGAGTCGTCTCCACCTCAACATCCACACCGTCCAACCCACGCCCACACGCACACACACACTCGCCAGTGTCTTCCAATCCGCATCACTCCGTCTGCCAGCTACCACACGCTCGCCCTTGTTAGAGCTTCCCTCAGCAAACTTAATTTTCGATTCTCCTCCCGTAACCCCTCCTTTGCTCTCGCCCCTGCTCTCGCCCTCCTCCTTTATCCTTCTCGCGTGCGCTGCCTCTTTCGTCTGAACCTGGAGCCTTCATCCATCCTGTTATTGCAGTTGTGCCCTTGTCGTTAACTGCGAACATCGATTGGCGGTACTGCTGCGTCCTTGGATCCTCGTCGAGAGCCTGCCCGTATTCCTTTCGTCCTGCTTGTGCGCGCTGTGACCGGTACCGCTTCTTATTAGACTCATCACATCAACCGACTCCTCCGGCTTGATACCGAGCCCGATCCGCCTCCACAGCCAAGTGCTCGACCGGCAACAGCACTGCAGGCGCAACGTCGTCATTCGTCCATCAAACGTTAAGTCGTGCGTGTTTCCATACTACCCAATCCCGGCAGAGATCGAAGATCCCTGCTATTCTACCAAACACACCCCCCGGTCGATAATTTTTCTGCCCCCGTCCAAGTCCCCGCGCGTCCAAGCCATAGGCTGGTAGTGCAGCTGTGTCCACCCAAGCAGCAGGAGAGAATAGGCACAGAACAGGCCGAAACCAGGGCGGAAAAAATTTAGAGGGCTCTATTTCTCTCGCCTAACCGCTTACTCACGATTTTCTCTCCTCTCCCTTTCCTCCATCCTTTTCGTCATCGTCACGGCTTGCAACGCTCTTCCCTTACGCGTGTTTCGGAAGATTGGCTGAGATTGTTACGGTTGTTTTTGCTGGCGCCTAAAAGTAAGTTGTGCTCTTCTCTTTCTCTTGTTCTACCTATTCCGTCCTACCGTCTCGGTCCCGGTGCTCGTGGTTCTCCGGTTGGCGCATTGCGCGTATCCTCGATCGATCTCAACACACCACCGCTTACCCCCGACGTCGATGACGGCCTTTACCTCGACGAGCTTCACCAACACGTACGCATCTATGGATGGCGATGCGCCTGCACGGGCGCCATGGGAACGGAGATACAGGTTGCTGGTAGAGTGGCCACGACTCGGTCCGCGCTGCCGAATCCCATGAGTCCGTTGCGAGATATGTCGTGCATCCACTTTCTCAGGGAGACCAACAATTAGCTCAGGCAGCAGGGCACTCGCATTGGATTGGCATATCTTGACGACGGTGCATGACTTGGGTCTGGTGTCGGATCACACCTTCGTGGTCCGGGGATCCGGCGTCCCGGCGCCTCGGTAGCCGTTGCCGGCCGCTAAGCCAACCGCCAGCCGGCAGCTCTCCTTTACCAGATTGTCGCTTGCATCTAGGAACCTGTGCATCCCATGTTCTGGCCAATATCAACTGGCGGGAATATAGGGGCTCCCGATCCTCACTTCCTCGACACTCCAATATCCCTCGAGGCAGCGCACATCAGCGACGCTCATCCGCAATAGCCTTGGATCGACAACTTCCCAATACAAGACTTTCCTCAGGAAGTTGACGCCTGAGGCTTTGCGGTTCCAATAGTTTTCCTTCGTCAAGAACCGTACCAGAGCGACCGATCGTCAAGGTACCGACGCACCGAAGGGTTGGATGCAATGATTAGGGAAACGATTCTAGGTCCATTCCCTCCAGCAACGTGCAACAAGACAACCGCGATCATTCCTATTCCTTTTCCTTGGGGCTTGGGTGCTCGCCAAACGACGCAAATGGTGACTACAACACCTGACGTCTACATGCACAACCGGTACAGCAACGCCGGCTTGGAGCATACCGGCATCCGTGGTGACCAATGGCATTCAGTGTCGATACGTGCTTGAATACTGCCTGAGCGCGACTCTTCTGGCTCACCGCGAGTTCGTTGTGCTGTCATGTTCTTGGCCAAAGCCATACCGGTTCTCAGCACTGGCTGATTCGTCTTCGATCTGTCCCCCAGCATCTTGTCTTGAGCGATGCTGAGGCATGTATCCGTTGATGGCAATCGTCATTCGCTTGTTTGCGACTGGAAAATTGAAGGGGGCCGCACTTCCTACACCCTGACAGTGCTCTTCTCGATCGAATCATCGCAACTCACATGGCCATAACCGCCCCATACCGGCATCTATGCTTGGAGGAACCTGGAGACCGAGACCTATCTGCACCGCGTCATTTGTTCGTCGATTTGCCCTACTAACAGTTTCTCGTAGGTTCTCGTGATTTGCACAGCTTTTCAGCCGGTTGCCATATTCCTTGCGCATTCTTCACGACGTTCAGTCCAGTCCAAGCACACTGTTCCTAAACAACCACGGCAGAAGTTCCCGCAACCATTATTCGAAGACGCAAATTTGTTCCTCTTGCAATCCTTCACAACTGAATCCTGACTTCTTCCATCGGGGCGTGACGGCGTCTGAAAGGTTCTTCTCTGTACGAATACTTTTCGGAGTCTCGGCATTGGGTCTGGATACCAGTCTTTCTCGATTCGTTCCGATTCCCCCTTCGTTTCGAAGCTTGAATATCTCTAGGTCAAGAGTGGCAACAAAAGTAAGTTCATGAGTCACATGTGGTTCTCGTTCTTGGGATCGTCAGTATATGCATTGGACCTAAGCGTGTTTCCCTCTCGCAGCATTGCACTGGTGACGAGTATTGTCGGACAAGCAACTTACATATGAAGGTTTGCTAATTCTATCCGCAGGTCCGCTGACTTCATTTCTCACGATTCAATTTCTGCTGCTTGGCATTTGATCTCAACTCCATTCAGGTAAGCTTGAACCATGAATTTGCATTAGACCACATTCGCATTTCGCTTGTGGCTGTTCAAACAGGCTCTTGCTGGGTGCTGTTTCCTTTGTTCATTTCCCCTTGTCTCAACACGGCACTTGCGTGCTGCCTTTCTACGGCATTAATCCCGGAGCCATTATTTCGGCCAGAGGCCCGGCAAAATTGCCAGGTGGGCGGGCATTGCCTCACGCAGCGAACCCTGGATTTTTGTCTTGCGGGGATTTTGCACGGCCTAGGCAATGCTGGAGGAGTCGAACAGTTCATCGCCCAACATTCACTCATTCGTACTGACAGTCGATTCCTACTAGGTCTTCATCCATCTGTCGACTCTCATTTTCGGGACTTGTGGCCAGGTTGGTGTATTTTCACAGTTTTCTTTTTTTGTCTTCCCTTGTCGCCGCGTCGTACATCCCTCGCCAGTATTCACGCTTGTGGCGACATTTACACCACCCTATCAACCTTCCACCTGTCGAATTGGAGAGATACCGTGGCCCCAGTGACCGCCCTTCCCGATATCGCATGATTCGCACGCCTGAATCACAGCAAGTTCTGATGTTCCGCGTCATGCATTCGTTCCTCATATTCTATTAGTGCCTCAATCATGTGATGGCATACATGAATTCCCATCATCTCCTACTATAATTACCTACTTTGCCCTATGGATCACGGCCGACACGTACAATCTTTCTTAGCCCTGATTAACAACACCAGCCCTCGTATCACATGTTCGCTGCTTTTTAAGGTTGGAGCTGACACACTCTTTACAGTTTCTCGCTTCTCTACATTTCACAACAGGTGCAAAGAAATCTTTGCCAGCCAATTCGGTAAGCCCATCTGTCATTTGTTCCCTGATCCTTGTTAGCCGATGACGGGCGACCGTGAGGACGCCTTGCAGCCGATCGCTGCGACGAGAGTGGTAGTAGCGTGCCAGTTGGCTCTCAGCTCTCGGCGAAATCTTCACCCTTTGTCCAAACCTTTTGCTCATTTCATACATTCGCGCGCGAGAACTATTCTTAACAAGGAACTGCTTGTTGCCAGCCTCTTTGCATTTGGCTCCATTCTATCCGAGCCCACGCAAATTGCCTCTGCATTTTGCTAGCCCTGCTTTCATGAAACCCAACACTAACATATCCGGTGTCAGTTGCTTGAGAAGCACATACCAAATATTAAACTACTCGAACCAAACGCACTCGCCGCTCCCATTATTCGTACAAACTCACGTCTCGTGGAATATCTCAAAGCTTACCCGAACTCCATTGATAGCAAAATGAGTTTCCCCAACGGTACCCCTCCTGCACCCGACATGGGTGCTGTGGCCCCATCCCCCGGTGGTGGTCCAGATGCTCCCAAGACTACCCTTTGGTGCGTAGACGGTGAAAACATGGTTGAAGGCAGGGCTAATAATGCTGCAGGATGGGTGAGCTTGAGCCCTGGATGGATGAGAACTTTATCAAGGGTGTTTTCATGTCGTCTTCGGGCGAAAATGTAAACGTCAAGGTCATCCGTGACAAAAACTCTGGGTGAGTGACAGTTGAACTTCTTAGGACTTTGTTCAGCCCAGCACCTCGTAAGCATGGCGACTAACCAGATGTGTTTCAGTAATGCTGGCTACTGCTTCGTTGAGTTCGCCTCGGCCGATGCTGCTACCAAGGCATTGGCCCTCAATGGCACTGCTGTTCCCAATAGCGGCCGTCAGTTCAAGCTCAACTGGGCCTCGGGCGGTGGTCTTGTTGACCGACGGTAAGTCTGGCCCTCTCACTCATTCCACCAACTTGTCACCTGCATGCCACGCTAGCGTCAACGAGTGGGGATGGTTTTCAACATGACCTTTTCCTCATCTTTCCGCTCTTCTTCACGTAAACAAACTTTCTCAATCGCGGTTTGCGTGCCTTTTGCCCCCCTCGAACTGGGCATCATCACCGTTCTCTAATTTCCCCCTTCACTCTATTTCTTACTCTATAGCCTTCTCGTTGCTCTCGATCATGCCCTGGTTTGGTAAGAGAATGGCGCTAATCCCAGGCAGTGACGATCGAGGTCCCGAATACAGCATCTTCGTTGGTGATCTTGGCCCCGAGGTCAACGAGTATGTCCTCGTTTCCCTGTTCCAGGCACGCTTCCCCTCGTGCAAGTCTGCCAAGATTATGACGGATGCCATGTCCGGCCAAAGCCGAGGCTATGGATTCGTTCGCTTTTCCGACGAGAATGATCAGCAACGCGCGCTCGTGGAGATGCAAGGAGTTTATTGCGGCAATAGACCTATGAGGATATCGACCGCTACTCCCAAGAATCGGTAAGCGTCGTCGAGGCTGTATGCCTGATGCTCAGCGGCTGACTATTTTGTAGCGGAAATCACGGTTATGGCCACAACGGTCACCACGGCGGCGGCGGTCCTGGCCCTATGATGGGTGGCAATGTGCCCCCCCAGCAGCAGCAGGTTTACGGGGGAATGCAGAATTTCCCTCCCTACGGCGGCTTCAACCCGGCTACCCAAATGAATCAGTTTACGGATCCTAACAATACCACCGTCTTCGTTGGTGGCCTCTCCGGTTACGTCACTGAGGACGAGCTTCGATCTTTCTTCCAGGGTTTCGGCGAAATTACCTATGTGAAGATCCCACCCGGCAAGGGCTGCGGCTTTGTTCAGTTTGTGCACCGCCACGCTGCTGAGATGGCCATCAACCAGATGCAAGGCTACCCCATTGGCAACTCTCGCGTCCGCCTCAGCTGGGGTCGTTCGCAGAACAACTCAGGCGTTGGCACTCCCTACCGACCTGCCCCCCCGCCTCCGCACTACATGGGCATGCCTGGCCACGGCCCTGGTCCCTACGGTGGTCCGCACCACTTCGGAGGCCCCGCTCCTGGTCCTCAAGGCCCCCCGGGTCCTCCTGGACCTCCTGGACCCGGTGGTCCCGCCCAGGTTGGCTACTACAGCCGTCCTGGCGAGCCTGGCGGCGACGTTATGGACCAGTAATGGCTCCTTCGTTTTTCGATGGCTGATCTGACATGACAGGTCCGGACGCCTTTCCATGGGATTTCACGATGCGCTACTTGCGTGTATTGGTGGTTTTCTCTCTACAACTTTGCTTCTGAGATGACTTTTGCATGGTCAAGGTTGACCCGCAATGGCAATGAACGGATGTTTCACCACGAGGTTTCTTCAGTTACTCTGACCTAACGCGACACCACGCAACCGATTTCCTTGAGTTCAAATTCATGATCGGCGTTGGAGATGAGGCAATCTGGTGAATAGTCATCAGTTTACTTTCAACTTGTCATTTAATGCTTCATTCGTCCTTGTTCCTGCTTGTGATTAAATGATCCCTCTAACTTGACTTTGCTCACGATCCCGTGGATGCAAGCATTGTGTCGATGTGGGATAGTCAACCTTTGCCAAATGTTGCACTGTATGAGACTTCGATTGCTTTCGGCTTGTTCGCATCTCCATTTGTTGTACTCGAGCTTTCCCAAAGCCGTCAGCCAGCCTAGCTTCATCGACTAAATGAAAGGTATGCTCTGTGTTCAAGCAAGCTGCTGTTCAAGCTACATATCCGCAAATGCTCTAGGACCTGGATGCCATTGCCAACAACCTGCATCTCCACGTGGTGGCACTACTGTCCTATCCAAATACTGTCTTGCGAACGGTAGAGTAGGAGAGGACGAAGCGGTTCCGCCTCCATGGAATGACACGAACGTCTCCCTCCGCTCCATGAAGCTCCAAAAGCCCGGTATGGGGCAGGGCAGATACTGACGCAATGTTTAGGTCTTCCGCGGTATGGCTTTAAGGCATCATGGCGACAACACTCCGAAGGTGATTCCGTTTGATTCAGCTACAGTAGAAAGCGTAGATAGAAGTCATTTTGACGCAGACGCGGTTCGCAATTGCCGCATGGCCTACTCATTTTCCACGATACTGGCCCTAGGGGACGAAGAAAGAGGATAAATCAGTGTTGGAAATAAGAACAAATATATTATTCATCTTCCTATCTTGACTGTTCACACTTCATTTTTCAAATCGCCTGCCCTCAAAATCCAGAAGTATAAAAGACAATCACAGACTACTCTGCTTTGAGCTCCTCGTCGGAATCATGGCACTTGTTCGCACACACGTGGCCACGATATTACCCTCTTCGTCGAGGACCTGGATATTTAAATCGTACCGCCCGTTGTGCAGTTTCCGCATATCAGTCCGGGTGAGTAACCATTCTCGTCCCTTCAGGTTGGAGCGAAAGTGGAGGGTGAGGGACAGGCTTGGCAACCAGTATTTGGAGTTGGCAAGACCGCCCTTAAGATGATTGTATGGTATATCTGGGATCTGGGGGTAGCAGCAAAGTCAGCAGTGCTTGAAATTGGCGGACTAGCGAGCGGAGGAGATTGGCAACGTATTGGGCTTCGAAGACTCGACTCACCAGATCCACAATCAAGGGAATGTGTTCGAGTTGAAGCAATCCATCATCGTCGAGCTTGAACCATTGGTCTCGAGCGCTCCGTCCTCCGAACTTTGGACTCCACAAGATTGATTCTCCATCATTGGGGCAATAGTATCGCATGGAAGCACTGGGTGGGTTGTAATAGAAAAACGCCGAGTTCACCAAACGCCCGCAATCATTTGTTTTATCTGGCAGGGGCCGGTCAGCGGCCTGAATGCTTTCAGTCTTGATATTTTCCTCCAGTATCCCGGTGCGGATCTGAACTGCCGCATAGACTGTTGTTTTGTCCGCAAATGGGGACATGAGCTCGGCTTTGACGAGCTTCTGCCTCGAACCTGCGTCGTGTGATTGTAGAGCGACATGGAATAGACCTGGCGGTACAGGCGCGAGGAGGTCAATGTGCGCTGTGAGAGCATCTGACGGGACGTTGTCACCGTATTTGTCGCGGCAGTATTTTCGAGCTGTCTTGAGCAGCATTGAAAGGCACCAGCCGGCGTTTGCTGCCATGCCACGACCGTCTAATTGGGTTGCGTTAGTGGAGTGTTGCCCATTACGAAGATACGGAGCATTGACTTACTACTGGCGCACCAGGCCGGCGGGACAGTCCCCGAGTATCGATTGCCATCGAAGCCTGCAAGCTTGGTGGTCTCGATTGATTCGAGGAAGCTCGGTTGTGTAAATGGCCAGGGCTTCCAGTCTGGGGTTACTTGCGGATGCGAGTTGGGTAGGTGAGCGTTGGCCATGTTTTCAGATGGTCAAAGACCGCGGATTAATCTTCGGTGGAAGAGGGAAAGGGTATGGAATAGTGTTTCGCGGCAGATTTCTGGGTGATCCGAAGTACGCCGGCGCTCAAAGGGATGTGTTGGTAGGCGTAGATGGAGAAGAATGTTGGCGCGTTGCAGGTACCCGCATTCGTGGACTGCAGTTTGAGGTCACGTGAAATCGTGGGCGACATGGGGACTCTGGGGAGCCCAGGTCAAGATTTGTTGACTCCACGGTCTAGGAATTGGCAGGAAATCCCCAGAGGCTTTAGAGGGCTGCGAAGAAATCTGAAATAATATTACAGGTGATGGAAGAGAAGGTGCCTGATCTGGTGAACGTTCAAGCTTGAGTGAGCTGCCGGCAGCAATAGTACCCTCGTCATCCTTCCAGAAAGGGCTAGAAGACGAAACTGTTGACGGTATCAACTTCATTCAGGCATACAGAGGTGAGTCATTATGTATAAACTCGAATCTTGACTGCTCCCCGGCTGACAGGCGGAGTAGCTGTGCAGTTCATGTGCGTTTGGTAACAACAAACGGCAAGTACAAAGGAGCATCTTTGGCGAATTTCCCGCGACGGCAGAATGAATTGTCTGCAGAAATCTACGAATATGTCTCTACCGAGGCTTTCAATGACTGGCATGACTATTGGAAGGTAGCTGAATTAACTTGACCTCTGGATACCTAGGCTGTGTGGGACCAGTGGCAGGAGTTGACCGTGAACCACGCAGGTCACCGAACCACCCCGCACAGCACTTAAGCCCTATTATCCAGAGCGAAATGATCTCAATGGTAGCATGAATGAGGCAGGTACGGAAAGATGTATAGTAGTTCCAGGTTTCACATCAAAAACACTCCCTAGAGATGTTCTAGCTCACTTCACCGAAGATCATGCCGTGGCTTCGGGGGTTCTGGGCCTTACTCCACACCACGAGACAGTATCTTGGTCACTTTTGTACCAATTACGGCTCTATGGTGCCGTAGGTTGCCATATGACCCCTAGCATACGATGTGACTGATCTAGCTCCGAGAAGCACACGAGTACACTAAATCCGTATTCTGTCCTGTGCTTCAATGCTGCTACGGACCAAAGGCCTTATAAATGTAGCTATTGTGAGCCCGGCTGCATTCCTACAATGGAGGTGCTGATGTTGCCTCACCACAGCAAGGGTACTTTCGGCAAACGGAATGGCTGCTTGGACAGGGAAGACGTTGTTGCAATTCGATCGAAAGACCTTTCAATCACCGACACTGGCTTTCGACAGCTTCAATCTGACGGGAATAGGTATAATAGGCAGCTGCAGTAAGATAATGAAGTGAGTATGGCATGAGGTGTGCAGCCGCCTCGTTCACGCCCTGTTCTCCCAGAACGTAAAAGCTGGTAAGTGAGAGTGCTGAATCCGTGAGTAGCAGGCTGAAGAGGCCTCGTGACTGATTGAGTCCTTCGGTTCCAGAGGTGAGTGTGCCTCATCAAGCGTCAATTCCTTGCCCTGGAACTAGGTACAGCCGAAGCCAGCCATCCTGTTGGTACGATGGATATCTCAGACTCGTTGCAACGAACAGGAAGCGTAACAGCAGTCAATGCTACTAGGAAACGCATGTCCAATCTTTGCGGATGTGATTGTATGGTAGGGGCACCGCCTTTCTGAACACGGTCTCCTATTTGTTGTAGGCTGGTTGCTCTAGGGGGTGCACTGGAGAATGGGATTCATCAATAGCGAGCTCTTCAGAAGGCTACTTACCACTGACAAGTGAGCCGCCAACCGCGACCTATTTAAACATCTAAACTTCCTGCACACTTCAACGTCGTCACTCTGTATCAAATAACTCTGCTTGCGTGACAACTTGCGATTAGAACAACGAACTTCAGCCCAAGCTCCCTACCACGATGTCGTCGCAACAGCAAGATCCTTTTGTCGAGGAGGAAGATCTCTCCATCCGTGGGATAGAGATCTACCGGTATCTGGTGCCTGATCACAAAACCGAACTCTCAGTCCAGGATTGTCTCCACAAGTGGACGAACAGGATCGAACTTGATGCTCTAGAAGAGTATGATCGTGCCCAGCTCCTGAGAGAAGTCGCTAGGTAGGCACTCTCGAATCCTCCCACCATTCATCTTCCGAATGAATTCTGCTGACTAGGACACTTCTGCAGGTTCTTTGCGATGGCTTTTATTTTCTCTCAAGACGAGAAGCTAGAGACCAGCAAAGTGCTGGAGGGATGCGTCTCACAGGCAATCGAAGCCGTCAGCGATCTGCTTCCCCCCTCGATCATCACGCAACTCAACACCACCAGTCGACTCCTGTTTAGCAGCGAGTATCCTCAGGTCCTCGTCCCAAGAGACCCCATGCAAGGCATCGTCGTGAGCGAAGCCACGAACAGCATCGTAGGGCTCTCCGACTGGGAGGACGTGGCTGTCCAGCCTTTTGGCATGGGCCTCGACTGCCTGTATTGGCTGACGGGATGCGGCAAAAGCATCTGGGGTTGGCAGCCCTACGAGTGTCGGAGGAGACTGCTCGATGCTTTCTGGGAGGAGTTCTGGCAGGCCGTCGGCATCGAGGAGATCCTGCCTGGACGTCGTGGCAACTTTCGCGAGGTGGCCGAGATTGCGGCCAAGGTTGGTCTGTTGGTCCGTTGTGATCTTGACGCGGACGAGTTTGTCAAGTTCACTCTGCAGGAGATGCTCACCGAGTAGGAAGTGACGGGCCTGGGTCTTGGCGGGGTGGGCAAGGCATCGCTGAGAAGATGTTTCTCGGCGCAGAGGCTTCTTTAGGACAGGTTCATTACAGAAAGCATTCCCTCAGTTCGTAGTGATTTGGAATGAAAAGACTAGCTATGAATGCTTCAAGTCTTTGCTGGCAAGAATCAAGGGGAAATAAATGTAGCCTTTTCAATCATTTTCGAACATAACACAGCATTCAATTTGACGGTATTCCAAGGATATCTCTTCTCATCTCATCACCCTCGCGCTATCAAATTTCTACGTCATGATTTGGAGAAGAACTTGTGTTTCTTAGAAGATAGCCAGGGCATTAGGAGGCGACCCAACAAGTCCAGGCTGGTTCAGTGGTGCCGAGGTGATGAGGAAAGAGTATCGTTTGGTCTTCTGGGCGTAAGCCGAAAGCTTGCTCAGGTCCCAGAACTCGCCAATGGACATTCCGAAGAATGCAAGCAGGTAAGTGTGCAGCACTACAATCATGGGGTTAGTACTATCCCACCGCAAGTCTCGCAGCAGACTCAAACTTACCCAGGTCAGCCGTGGTCCCAACCGTTCCGTCAGGCTTCAGCGGAGGGAACGCTTCAAACGAGGCAGAATCCGAGGCTACGGCGGAAAAGCGTTTGTTCCAGATCCACTTGGCCGTCTCCTCGACGCCGTGCAGGCCGCTCAACTGGGCGGAGCCGAACTTCATCATATCCTCCTGAGTCGGGTTGTCGATGACCTCTGTCGCTCCTGTGCGAACGAGCAAAACATCCCCGGGACGAAATTCGACGCCCTGGTGCGCAGCGCAGGCTTCCATGTCCTCCACAGTGATGCGGTTTCCCCCAAAAGGGTGGAAGTCAAGCCCCTTGGCCTCGGCATAGGCTCTGAAGTCGAGCAGCACGCCTCTGGTGGTGAGGCATCCGCGGGCGTGCCAGTGGTCCAGCGTGGGGAGCTTGTTGGCGGCCGTCGACTCGACGGCGAGGCCTTCGCGTGTGGGCCTGGAGCCGTTGTATCCGAGGCCGGTGGGCTGGTGGACGAAGTGGCAGAGGCTGTCCCACTGGCTGCTGGCCTGGGTGTTGAAAGCCAGCTCGTCGTCCCACGAGATGGCGCCGCCGAGGTGTTCACTGGGCATGGTGTCGGGCAGAAAGAGCGGCGTGTGCTCGGCGACCTTGCGGCCTAGAGGGATCTTGGCCAAGGCGTTGAGAGACCAGCTGCGTCCCACGAGTTAGCACATGCTCTTGTGCCATGCCGACCTCTCGAGGGACCTTTGGAGCATCTTACTTGAGGGAGATGGAAACACCGTCCTTGACCTCCTGGGCAGCGTCGCGGATGACATCGGGAGTGATGAAGTTGAGCGTGCCTAGCACGTCTTTCTCACCACCACGATCGAACACCCCCCACGCGCAGCCCTGGGGCATGCCCTCCACCCGGGGAAGGTTGTCGTAGTCGGGAACTGAAGTGGCCATGTGTAAGAGATGTATGCTGTCGTCGCAAGATAGTCTCGTCGAGGTTGCATTCGTCTCGCTTTATAGCCAGAGAGATGATTGGCGATGAACCGGGCGCACCTGGTGGGACATGTGCTGCTCATTCCCCCTCTTCATCGTCTCCTCGCTTCGAGACCCCGCAGAGGGATCGTCTCGCTCCGTCGAGGGTGCGCCCAGCCCACCAACCACGTGGCGGCAATGATTTCATGGCCCTGGGCCATGCAGACGCAAACGACGCTCAGCGGCGCCCTGGCCCTGGGCCGACCCAGCACTGAATCAGCAATTTGGCGAAACAACACGGAGGGATCCGTAGGTCTTAGTGCAGGTAGGATGCCGGCTACCAGAGCTGGAAACGCTGACTCAGTGGTTTCTACAGGGGCCACCGTGGCTGGGAGGGGACGCTGAGATATTAGTCTAAAGTGTGCCTTCATGCTCCATCACTTGTCCGGTTATCACGGTTGCCAGTATCAGGTGGCATCTGCGGGGCAAGCCTTGGGTTGGGCAACAGTTTTCTAACGACCAGTTCGGACCCCTTAAATCCCTCGCTAGGCAATCTGGCTGTGTCAACCTACATGCTGTACGAGGAGATCGCGATGACCTACGTGATTCGACCTGATTCCTGTTGCAGGTCCCGGCCTTTCGGGGCCATGCCAACTCCGGTCCAATCAGTCCACAAATTTAACGCCCGCCCAGTACCATCTCGGATGCAACGCGTTCACTGTTTTACTTGCGGCATAAAATCCCGATTCCTGCTAGTTCAACCTCGTGAACGCCCCGTCCCGATGTCCCGAGCGCAGAGCCGGCTCGGCCACGTCCAAGACGACAGCGGACGGCGAAGCAGGCGAGGAGGAGAAGACTGCCTGAATCATCCCTGGTCAGGACGGGCCGCTGAGCGCTGATGCAGCGCAAGTGGACCGCTGGACGGCCGCCTCATCCCTGTTAGTGCCATCGTGCGCACGCTCGAGTTCGGGAGGAGCCACTCGCTGGCGACGTTAGGTCCTGTAACCACTTCAAGTGTCATAGGCCGGAGGTGACCCGCACCAAGTCTTGGTTGCCGATAGCGTGGGCGTCGCGGAGATTTGAGCATTTGGTTGTGTATTTCCTATTCAAGCAGTGCGGTTAATAGCATCTATGTGACATTGGCAGAGACACCGTGTGCCGCTTCACGCCTGATGCTTGACCTGTTTGTTTAGACATCGAACACGGCGAGGGTTTGTAGACGTCGATAGAAAGTAGGTAAAGAGACTCGCAGCCATTGTTTTTCGGAGTGGCGAGATGATTCAAGAATAAGAAACCTAATCAGAAACGGTAAGCACGCAGTAGTCTGAAACCAATCATTTCCCAAATACATTTAGTAGTGTCTAGTCCATAAGATTTGCACCCCTCGTTTGTTCGTGATAGACGAGATAGCAACGCTGTTGACAGCGTAGGCCATCATGTCATGTCAAAACACCCAGCAAAAATAATCAGATGCCGCTGCTCGATAAGCCAATGCTTTTTTCAATTGGGTCCCTACGGCTTTGGATATGCCGCGACTGCTGCAAGCTATTGTTTGGCGAAAAAGTAGCAAGCTTGGACGCTGTATCCCGGTCCGAGATTCGCTGCCATGGGAAGATACTTGCGAGATCATGCTTTGCCGATTCAGCGCCGGTATCTGCAGCTGATATGGCAGATACGTTGTGATTTGTTCTCAGGATGCCGAGGCTGACAATGCAACCCTTTAACATGGATGAACATACAAGCTAGGTTGGAAGAGATCATGGTCGCGTGGAAGTACTGAGCAGGACACGTGGGTTTTCTCTGGAATATGCGGACTGCGAGGAACAGGCTCTGTCCTCGGTTGATGTAGGCGATGAAATGGTTAGTAGAGGATGTCTAGAATCCCGATCATGAGAACCAAACCAACCGCAAATTGACCACAGCCACTGAATCCGCCTAGTTGATACAGGGACCATGCTCCAAAATTTGCGAAGCATCATTCGATCGTCTTCCCCTGATTCGAAATGCGTTCGTATTGGCCGCGGTTGCAGGTTGGCCGGTCGAGCATGTTTTTCAAACGGAGAGGTAAAAGTCGAAAGCGGAGGCAGACGAAATGCCACTCATGGCTCGGGTACAGAGGCTCAGGTAAGTATTTAAGGAAAGGATATACGATCAGCTATACTGTCAGGCACCGTAGGTGCCACCGATATCCGCAGGGTTGCTATAGGGCACCTCGCAGAGTACTAACCTAAGCACTAATCTTGCACTCGGTTGTGCTGCCACTAGGTGGGTACCCAGAATGCCGGAGGAGCATCTACCTTATCTGGCCCAGGCTATACATGATGCATCGTCGTGACCGTGTCGTAAGTCTACGTTGGTTGGTCATCAGCTGAAACATGGTGTACAGGCTCCACCGTTCACATCTTACCGTCTTCCCGTTGGACCTCCCCGAATCCCAGAGGGGGGGGGGGATGCTACCTTACGTCAACCCTCAGCTCCCCCAATCTCCATCTAAACACCGCCTAATTGTGGGGGGGGGCCTTGAGGCTTGACTCCGGCCCGAAGCGCGAGACAAGTGGGCAAACCCTCCGGGCGCTATCTTTGAGACGACGGGACGCGGAGCAGCAGCAGGCGGAACGAGATGTGCCTGGCCAACGAAACAAGGACGGGAATTGGCCCCAACAGCCGGCCGGAGATAGGCTTCCCCCCGGACACGAGATTTAATTCCGAAGCGCGTGGCCCCCTCCCGCGACCATCTGGCATGGCCAAGCTCCGGCGGATGTCACGTACGGGGTGGGGTTTGGTTCTTGTTTGGTGCGGCTCGTGGCGGACCCGAACGATGATGCAACCCTACGGGCCAGGGCAGCGGCCAGGGTCACCACCAACGCCGATAAGACCTCCACGTGTAGCCTGATCCTCGCAGCGATCCTGCGCTCGATCCTCCAAGGACCAGGCCAAGACACAGAGTGAAGCAGGTCGTGACCGAGATTATACAAAGGGTCTCGGGCAAGGACATCGATATAAAGTACGTCCAAGGAATCAAACGACCCAACGGCAACTGCACCTCTTCGTCCCCGCCTTACACACCTCTCAACTTACACGAACGCCATACCACACTCGGCCCAAGTCTTCTGCCATCCAGCCCGAGTCTTCTACCACTCAGTCTGAGCCTTCCACCACTGCCCCCGCGCTCACCCAGACACATACCCCAGGAAGCCACCAGCCCACCGGACACCATGTCTCTCCTCGGCAAGGTCATCCTCATCACCGGCTCGTCCAACGGCATCGGCAAGGCTGTCGCCGAGCGCGTTGCCCGCGACGGCGCCAGCGTCGTCATCAACTACTTCAGCAACGGCGACGCCGCCAACGCCCTCGTCAAGTCCATCGGCGAGGACCGCGCCATTGCCGTCCAGGCCGACGCCGGCAAGATCCCCGACATTGAGAAGCTCGTCGACGCCGCCGTCTCTAAGTTCGGCAAGATCGACACCGTCGTCGCAAACGCCGCCGCCATGCCCATGCGCAACGTCCTCAACACCACTGAGGAGGACTTTGACAACACCTTTGGCTTCAATGTCAAGGGCCCTTACTTCCTGGTCCAGGTATGCAGCCACTCCCCACTGATGAACCCAAGATGCGCATGCTGACCGATTCAATAGAAAGCCGTTCCTCACATGCCCAGCGGCTCCCGGGTCATCCTCCTCTCCACAGGCATCTGCCACTTTTCCTCCGTCACCCCAGACTACCTGCTCTACGCCGCCACCAAGGGCGCCGTCGAGCAGCTCGCGCGGGTCCTATCCAAGGGCCTCGCTCCTAAGGGCATTACGGTCAACGCCGTTGCTCCCGGTCCCACCGCAACCGATTTGTTCTTCCGCGGTAAGCCCGAGGGTCTTGTCAACGCCCTCAAGGCCGGAAACCCCTTTGGCCGACTGGGCGAGCCTGCCGAAATCGCCAACGTCGTCAAGTTCATTGCCAGCGACGAAAGTTCTTGGGTCTCGGGTCAGACGATCCTGGTTAACGGTGGCATGATGGTGTAGAGTAATGAGCTCAGTAAAATGTAATGAATAAATCGAAAAATGAAGAATTATGAACCTTGATGGACACAAGTCCCACGACGGCATTGGACTCCGGTGATTACACGTCGAGGTATTTACTCTGGTCATTTATCTTTTACAATATATGCACATTTACCTAAAGCTCTTTTTTTTTTTTTTTTTTCTCAGCAGGATCTGAACTTGGCGCAAATTAAACCAATGGTCTGTTGAACCAACCCGGCCTATCAAATGGTTCGGTATGCCCCAGGCTTCACAAAGCTCCTGGCTCAAGATGAGAAACAGAGGTATGTTGCCAGGTTCGTTCATGGTTGTGCACAAAGCTGTTTTGGCTTTTGACTGGACTAGACACACGTGGATAGATGACAGCGCGTCATTGACTTCACCAAAGGCAGTCAATATTGCAAGAGGCAAAAGTGTTGTTCTTAATAATTCTGCGCGACCGCTTGCGGAGTCGCAACTCGTCCAGGCTGCGTTCTCCCGAGCGAGGCCTGAATAATCGAAACGTGATGAAAAGGTGTCTAGTGGCTGACCATTTCGGTTCGTCACATGGCTGAAGAGGACTGGGCTGCCTGCTGTCAAGCCATAATAGGTTCGGAGTATTTGGAGGGTATGAGTACAGCTCAAATGAAAATCAAAGAACTGGTTGGGATCGGCCTGATCGAAATCTTGTTAGCAATGAAAATAGAATCAATGAGCAAGCACCAAAACCAGCAGTAGTCTACTGGACAGAGATTAAAGGACACAATGAGAACGAGGGGCATGACGACGACGTAATTGGACCAACAAGTGGCCACCCGTATGCTCTTGGGCAAGTACAGTGCTTACGAGTAATCCGGTAGGATGCTGGGAAAGCCCAAGCAAGGAATATCGGGCCACTTTGTAATAGGCTAGGAATTCGTCTCAGAAAAGGGCCATAAAGCTCGTTTGCGGGTGTATGCTGGTGCCAGGCAAACACTGCGGACCTGCGAACAAAGCTGGGCTCATATCACATGACTGCCCAATATTCGAAATCAACTACTCCTCCCATGGCAATGCTTGATAGTCGATTGTCCTCAAACATCGGTTTGTGCCATGCATACCATACAACAATATAGCTACTGTTACCAGCTCTGATCTTATGTACGTAAAGGAGGGATTCGAATGGTAATCTGATAATCTACAGCATCTCCTACGAGGCCAGCCCTCTAACCAGTACTCACAGCAGGATAATTCCTTACTCATCGAGCTCTGCTACTTCGTGTTTGGTCCAGCCTTTTGCCGAGGTCGTGGCAACAAGGGCATCTTCCACCGCCACGCCAGACGATTTGGACGACTACTCTTCAATCTCCTCCGTGATCCACAGAAGAGTCAAGATGTAGCAAATGGCAATCTCCGGCTGAAACGCTAATGGACTAAATGCATTCAGACACTCCCAACAAGTGATAGAAACTCTTTAGGACCGAGGGGAACGAAGGGCCTACTAGTCGACGCCGATCAAGGACATTGGCGATAATAAAGAGACTAAATATCAGCACTTCAAGCTTCGAGTCTTTCGAAAAGGCGGCTCTGCCAAAAATTACCTCCTCACTTGAGATATATTTTGACTCGGCGGAAACCAAGAATTTCGAGGTCAAATTGGCAGCAGCCTTACCAAGTAGAACACGCCTGAGATCCCGTGGCGGTCACCGTCACCTACGAAGCGAGTGCAGTTGGGCGTTGGCTATCTTACAGCCAAGCGTTCTGACGTTCCCACTTGACTGTCAAGTTATAAAAGTCGTGGTTCATTTGCAATTTCCGTATCGAAGCGAGTAGCGAATTCTACGAGGACCAGATACCGATAGTTGGCAGAGCTTTTATTGGCTACGACGAAAACCACGACAACCACCGTTCAATGGCAGTCGGCAGAGGGTCGACACCCCTTTTGCTACAGATGCATGGGAGGCTCGAGGTGGCGGTGAAGAGCCCGCACATTGTACTGTATCGGGAAGCATCTGAGAAACGTTAGTGGAACATCCCGAGGTGCTTCCAGCTCGACCTTCCCGTAAGTGACAAATCTCGCTGACCACCAAATCGTCAGCAGTTCTACACAGGCCATCACGAGTTCGATTGATCCCAAAATTATCAGAGTATCGCGAATGCCCGAAAACCGACCTTGAGAATTAAAATATATTTCCCGTTCATCTGGTCACGTCTTATTTGCACCGTTGAAATGCTGCCACCCACCGAAGATAGTCTTGTCAGGCTCGGACTAAACCTTTATGTGTTTTTACTTTTCTTCGCTTTACCCATATGAGCTTGACCAAAGAATCAATTATCAAGTTCATAAATTCTGCAAAGGCATGTTATCGGACTGGCGTCTGTGGCTAACGCTTGCAGATATTCAAATCCTACGAGCACCCAGCCCACAAAAAGACACAGCCGGTTCCACCGACATTCGAACGAAAGACTTCGACACGCAAACCTTTTTGCAATGGGAAGGCCTCGGAATACTTCCATAGTCATGTCCTAGTTGCACACATGGACAACGCAATGACCGCTTTTGGCTTGTACAATCAAGCTGTTCCTTGTCAACTGGTCATTTCATGAAATATCCCTCATTCGCCTATTTCAAGAAAGCACCCAAACGTGGTGTACAATCAGATGGACGCTAATAGACTGATCGTAATCTTTTCATCTCAAGCCGCAGTTCTGCCAAGAGTAGCAAGTTACCTTGCCCTGTTCCAGTCCGTCTGCCCACGATACGCAAACGAATCAGTTCATCAAATGGGAAGAGAGGAAATCGCGGGAGCGACGAAAGAGACAATCGAGGAAACAAGTGGTTAGCCACCGCAATGTTCATCTCTTGATTGTATCTGTGTGGATAAACCCATTAGGACAGATAGGACCAATGATTCAAACGCCATGGCCGCACCGTACGTACAATATAGCAGCATTTTAGGCGGAAGATGTATGATCAAAAGAGATTATCATTATACTCAGAATTTCTGGATCTCTAGGCGTCAAGCAAATCTTGCTGAAACATAGGCATCGAAGAGGAGCACTTATCCACCCTCCAGCATCTCCCGTCTTTTTCTTAGAGTCATTGAACGACCCTCTACTCTTGGCTGCCTTGTCTTGAGACTTTGGATAAGATGACTTCTCAGAGTATTATTCTTTAAACTGAAACAAATACGCGACATTCTCCTCGTAAGATAAGGATAAATTAACAAGTCCCTGTACATGAAAAACTAACGGCTTGAGGCTTTCGAGGGGGCTCGTTATCGGACAAATACTTCGATAATATACATTTACCATTTATGCAGTAGATTGGCTGCCATACTTCTCGGGCTGCGGTGTTTCAAAGGATTACTGTTGCTCGACTAAACGCAGTTTACCCGCCGTATTAGATATCAAACACAAAATCCGTGAAGAAAGGTCCACCAATTATTGAGATATACCAATATAGTCTGTTCTTTGCCGCTATCTTCTACTGATATTTCTAATGGATAGCTCAACACATTTTACTTCCGCCCTCGCGATACTTCCCACTCGAATCTCGCCCAGCGAATCCAAAGAGGCGTGGTACTTCCGAGCCAGGCAAACGAGACAGATTACAAAGACACAAGGCGTGGGTTTTTACGATGCTATGCTTCTGACGGCAGAGTGGCGTTAACTTGGCTAGGAAAAGAGGTAAAAATCCACAAGCGCCGCGATTCAGGGGGGGTGCAAGATTGCCAAGGGCTTGCATGCTTGAAGGGACAGAACTCGAACATTATGCCGCACGCGTGTAGACCAGTCGCAAGAGGTAATCCAGAGCCCCTACTACATAAAAGATTTTAAGTTCCCTAAAAGTTGAAGCGCACATAGTATTTAGACTGAATGTAGCGATATCTGGACCGGAAGAGTAGAGGTATATCCGTGCCACGTCCCTTAGACCTACAGCTTCCCATTAGTGGATGTGTAACACCAGGATCATCTTTGACCAGCGAGACAAACACCTTGGCAAACAAAATTCTTTGAGTAGGCAGGGTAGTGACGCCTACTTGGAAGGAACCTTGCAAGGGCTTTAGTGAAAGTGAAGTTAGGAAATATCTACATTCTTAAGTTTATTCAATGCCGGATAATACTCGGTGCAAATGACCTGGGGCTTTCCAGTGACCCCCTCCTAGTGGATTCCACGATGCTACTCTCAAGCCAATTCCATGCCGGCTCTCTACCCTTAGCAACAGTAAAAGCACGACTACGATCACTAGGGTGTTGCTTCGACGAAGAAAAGACGTATCTACCTTTGAGGCTGCTCTGTTGTGCCATTTGTTCGAGCCTGAATAGGGGCAATTGCCGCCGTTTTACCTACCCAACAAGGACTGACGCGAAGACGCGAAGACGCACTGGACCGCTTTATCGATCTGGAATCTGGGGTTTCTTCACCCTGTCTAGCTAACTCATACATAGAAGTCCGCTTCCAAGAGCCTTAGCCGACGAGGCAACCGATCCTACGGCTACCGAACCGAAGGGACTTGGACAGCTACTCGAGCCCACAAAGAATTCCTGAACAAACAAGCTCATCGCGCACGACGCGAGTCATTTTCATGCTTTTCGACATGCCGCCTGTTCTCGTTGAAGGACGGCATCAAGCTTAAACACTTGTACGTCCATAGCAAACTCTCCGCGGTGAAAACGTGGGCGTTGGCGCCACGCTTAGCCTAACGGCTCCTGTTTGTTCCAACAAGAATGTCGAGACGAGGACTATACGACTGTACTACAACTGTCCTCAAGATCCGACAAAGGGAACTGCTTCGGACGCAAACGTGGCAGGGATCTGAGGCATAGGAAGTTGCGGAGCCCACTTCTAACGTGCCTAGGGAGGCGGTCTCTTGTGCAGATAGAGAGACGGGTACTTCAGTATCGTAGATGGTTTCGGAGAAGCCATTGAAGTCGGTAGATTACTTCTAGATATTCTTGTAAACACGATGCTGCTGTCTACAGACAAGTAACCTCTGTAAAATGCCCTCCAGGGAATCATGATCCTAAACCATCACAGCCTCTCTATAAACGATACATGATCAAAACACCGCCAAAGCCCTTACTAGCCACTCTACTTGCCCAGGCCACCCTACCATGAACTACCTATCTACGTACCTTTACAGCAACGCTCCCACAGCCTCCTTACGCTCCGTTCCTTTCCCACTTGTCCCTCAATCACCTCACCTAGTCCCCGAGGCCACCGCACCGCAACAGAACCACGGAGAATTCCGAGGAAACACCCCCCGGGGGCGTGCGATTAGGGGTCAGGAGGACTGAAGCACACCCACTTCACACTGATCCACCAATCATAAATTCGGCAGCCCCCTGCCAAGTTGATTTACTGATTTGAGTGACAGGCAAAGATGGCATAATGCCGGTTTAGCTTGTGCAAATGGGAAGAGGTGAGGCAGGTCATCGGTAGAAGGGCCTGGTAGACCAGGGACACCCACTCACCCAACCCAGACACCGGAACTCGGCTCCCCAGCTGTGACACCAGGCACATCATGCGATGATGAAGTCTTCCATACCTGCATTTGCACACCCTTGTGTAGATCTCCCGTCCTTGGCAGGGCAGTGACTCTGCCCTAGACGGGAGGCAAGACCCCTAATTCAGGGGCTACAGTAGAAAGCACATGTAAGCTACAGTAGAAACTATCCGACCAGATGAAGAAGCTATGCTTCATGGATGCAGTTGGGGGTATAATCACGGACAGGGGAAGCCGCTTGAAGTAGCTGGCGGGTGATGTTGTGTGGGTGGGTGACTCGATCTGAGCAAGCCGCCCCTCGTCCCCCTTCGTCTGTTATTCGTCCCCGAGCAACCAGCACAGGAGCCCACGCGTTACTGACCGAACGCGTCAGCTTCTCCCTTTCCCACAACTTGAAGAAAAGGATTCACGTTCCTCTATTCTTCTTTTCCTATCAATGGTGGGTGGGTGCCCTCACTTTCGCAAATCAGTAACCTGCTCACCTGCCACCTGCCACCACCACTATTTAAATCTTCCCTCCCCCTTCCCTCTCTACCACTTTTCTCCTTATTCCTATCGCCAACACTCTCGACTTCATCAACGCTTTCAACTTCAAGCATCTTCCGCTATGACCTTTCTCCTCTTCGTTCTTTTCATTATCATCGTCGCCGGCGCTCTTTTTACCTTCCATCTGCTTGTCCGCCCAATAGAGTGTTTGGTAAGTACTGTTTACTTTTTGTGGCCACTGCCCACACATCTCTTCTTCATGATGACCTACACATTTGCTTTCACGCTTCTGATTCAAAATATGATGTCTCTTATGATACTACACTCTGACCAAATCTCTCTCTCCCACCCCTTCTCCATCCCCCGTCGTTGTGTACCTTTACTAACTTCTTTGTGCTCACAGCAACGACATATCCACAACGCCTGCCGGCCAATCATCTGACTTCAACACGCCCTCGCGTCTCAGATCGATTCGGTCGAACTTACACTACACCAATCCCATCCTTCCCCATGCAGGACAGATTCTGACTTCTTTTTAGGGGTGGGATCTGGGGGATCGTTGGCTTCGGGGGATCTACGTCAGCTCTGGGGGATCAAATGGGTTCTGGAGGTTGCGGGCAGTGATGATAGATTGGATCGCCTTGGCCTCACAACGTACACAATCCTGGCCTGCGGGCTTGACGTGTCTTTTGGGATGGGCCTTTCGTCCAAAGCGAGCGTGACCATGAAAATTCTGAGCCTGCAAAATCTTTTCTCTTTTTTTTCTTTTTTCTTTTCTTTCATTTTTTACTCTCAAGTCATATCTTCAAATTGAATTTGTAAAGGACACTTGGGACTTGGTGGACATGATGATGTCTTTGGTTCTGATAGCTTTTCAAGAATTGATTTCTTTCTTGACCAAATTGTGCTTTATCGTGTCTTGTGACTGAGGAGACCAAAAGAATCCACTATCGCAGCTCACGTCTCCTCACTATGGATTCATAACTTGCTTGAGAACATTGAACAAAGAGTCATTTATTGCCAGGCTACAAGGGATCTTACAGTTTGTTGCAAGCAGCTAAAAGGTCTGGGAGGCACAAGATCTAGGGCCCTGGGACGAGAAAGGGAATATGGATAGGGGTTGCACAGGGAGTGGACGATTGGTAGCTTCTTCATTGTGATGATCCTGTCTCAATTGTGTGACTGCCGTGCCGAATTGTAGCACCTAAGTCGTCCCATCATCACCTTCTTAATCTACGTGAAGAAAGCTGCAATGTGCTCCTTGTCCACATGTTTCCCTTATTGCCATTGCCAGAAAGGAAACGCGCCAGCGAGGGGAGGGCCTTGGTGGGTAATGAAGTTATCGACCTTCGAGACTGTGTGTATAACTGTGCAGTGGTAGTCAACGTGGTTGTAGTATGTTTGTAACTAAAGCAAGATAATGCGGCACGCCACTATCAGAGGGGTTGCATGACGGCATTGGATAGCATGAACAGGTGGTATTATTTCTATGTACTTTTCACCCAAATCCTAATAGACCATCTATGCGGCAGTAGGCAAGCAGTCGCAAGCCGAGCTGACACGGGAGATGACGTTGTCACCGCAAGTGTCACGAGCATAGGCAGGCACGACGGAGACATCAGCGACGAAAGTCTTGGTAAACTCGCCGCAGAACTCCTGGGACTCCTCCAGACGGCCAGGGATGCTGTTAGCCCGCATGGCGCGCAGGCAGTTGTCGGCAGAGCAGGGGTTGGGCTTGCACGTGTCGCGTTTGGTCATCTTGACGAGGAAGACACCACGCTCGATGGTGTTGATCAAGACCAGGCCGGACTTGAAGCCGGCGTACGAGTGCCAAGAGCCGATGAAGTCAACAATGCCACCGCCGAAGAGGTTGTCGTCCTCGGGGTGGGTGTCGAAGTAGGCAATCTCGCAGACACCCTTGCCGGTAGGGTCCTGGGGCACAGAGGAAATGTCGTAAACGCGCATGCCGGAGCCGTAGTTGGACTGGTAGATCAGGTCGCCGAAAACATACTGGTTGTGGTCAATGCCGCGGTTGGTAGCCTTGTAGAGACCGGTCTGCTTGGGAGCCTCGAGGTCACGAATGTCCCAGATGAAGGTGACTGTCGCATGCTGTTAGCTTCGATACCTCACGAGTAGGGCAATTGTAAAACATACCAGGGTAGCCATCGGCAGCGGGGGTGCCAGCAACACCCTCATCGAGCTCATCGTCCATGAACAGAAACTCTTGCCAGTTGACATCGTTGACCCAGCCTTGGTGGGTGTAGCGGGCGCCTTCGTAAGTGGTGCGGGAGATGATGTAGGAAGCAGCCTTGTCGGTGACATCGTAGCTGTATGACGTCAGTATAAGTCAACCATTCCCCTCGGCCGGGAGGACTCACATGGTGAGGGTGTCCTCGTTGTAACCGTAGCAAATATCTTTGCCATGGTAGCGCTCGTCAGGGCCGCGGTAGACAAGACATTGGGCCTTAGGTAGAGTTAGCACGGAGATGGGGGTATGGGGCGGTATTAGCCACGTACATCGTGGATGTAGCCATCGTCACCGTTGCAGCCGAGGGCCACCGGGTTTGTGGGGTCGCTCAGGCTGAAGAAATGCAATCCAGAGCGGCAGACCTCAGTACGAGGCTGAGCACCAACAGCAACACCGTACTCAAGCTCCTCGTTGACAACAACGTTGTGGCTTCGACCAAGAGGGAGGGTCTCGTTGTAGTGAGAAGTGAGATCCTCCTCGTTGGTGAACTGATAGGGGTAGTCGGCAGGATCGATGTCGACGAGCTTAGCCATATCGAAGATCTGGATGCCGTTGCCGACAAGCTCACTACCGATGACCATGTAGTGTTTGTAGGGACGAATCTCGGTCCAGTAGGCGCCGCTGGCCAGGGTAGCCCACTTTGGCCTGGTGAATTGTGTGAGTATGGGGGACAGGAGTTAAAACGGTACTAGGTGGGCTTACAGGAAACCAACGAAGACAAGGCGACCCTCGGGCAGGATCTCGAGGAAGGAAACACCATCGTAGACACCACTGGCTGTATGCTGTCAGACCGTGGCTGTTCCAGAGAAGAATAGGCAGAGATGCAGAACTCACCAGCAAACTCGCGACCGGACTCGGGATCGGTCCAGCCCCAGATGGAGCTTCCGGACTTGATGCCCTGGTAGTAGCCAAAAGAACCGAGCTCCTCGTGGTTAATGAAGTCGTACAGATCGAACTAGCAGCCAGTCAGCAGGCTGTGTGCCGGAGAGCAGGCAGCGGTGACTGGGCTCACATCTTTGCACTTGAAGGTGCTGGCGGGGTCACCAGGAATGGCCTCGGCGATACCGTTGACACACTTGGTGTAGTTGAGTCTGGGGTACTGGGCGGCCTCACGGAGGTTCATGGAGTTCCAGGAAGCCTGCGGTAATTGTCAGAGATTTAGGTCGAAGAAGAGGTGGTGGCGAAGCAGGACGAGGCAAAAGGACGTACGAGCTTCCTGTTGACGATGCCATCATGGATAATACCGGAGTCGTAGAACTCTGGGACAATGGTCAGTGAAGCTGCTTCAACGCGATTGGCGAGTATGGGAACCAACCAGAAGCAATGAGCTCGTTGACAGGCAGCTCCTTGGCCACGACCGGGGCAACGACAGCCGAAAGGGCGGCAGCGCCAGCAACAGAGTTGAAGCGCATCGCGAATGAAGGAAGCTTGAGAGAGGGCAAGAAAAGCTCAAGTGCCTGTTCTTTCTGTCTGTCTCACGAGGACTGTGCCGGTACGGTCAATGGGTCCTTGGAGCAGTGAGACGTGGTCCTACGCGACCCAAAGCAAACCGACGAGAGACGAGGCGCCATATTTATATCCTGTTAGTCGGTGCCGAGGCGTCAAGTAGCTGAAGGCGAAGAGTGACACCTCCTAGTCGGCGCAGGACCCAGTGCCCTGGGCTCTAGCCTCCTGGGCATACATGGCAGGGTCGCATTGGCGATTCGGGATGACTGGGGGGGCCCGGACGTCTGCTGTACAAAGTGCTGTTGGAAGAACGAGGCGAGGATGGAAGAGAAAATTGGTTGAGGGGCGAGGTATGGGTTGCTGTCCCGGATAGGAAGGCAGTTGGCGACGATGCTTGGCACCACGATAGCTAACTCCAGGCCAAGCCGTGAGAACTAGCACTGGCGAGACCAATGAAAATGGGGGGGGGCATTTGGCGATACGCGAAGCAGAGAGGCTATACGAGCCGGAACACTGCCGTTACGGTATACAGAGGTCGAGACGACGCCTTGTTTAATTACAGGCAGCCGGTACCGGCCGCAAACAATATAAGGCTTCAACGGCAATGGCTTGATAGGTAGAGCCTCAGGCGGCCGGCCCGTGGGAAAGTTCCCCGCGTTTTGTCTTCAGCCACTGGATCCAAGAGATACAGGGGTGGCAGGTAACAACGAACCAGTTTTCCATAGTTTGCCCAGCCCAACATCAATCAGGCAAGAGACAAGAACAGCGGGTACGAGGCAAACCAGGCTAAGCGTGGTCTTGGGTCTTCTTGGGGCCCAGCAACCGCCAAAGATTCCTCACAGATAAGCAGGCAAGGGCCAATGTCGTCAAAAGTTCCTCTCGGGCGCGTCTGGTTCCTGATCAGCTACCGCGGTAAGCTTAACGGGTACTCTATTTACCCTGATTGTTTCTGTGGGATCTGGAGGCTCCGTGCAGCTTGGGGCAGCGTTCTGACTTGATCAGAAAAGCACGGCTTGCCGCGGTATCCGGCTGCTCTGGCGCATCACCATCTCGCTGGACGCGCATTAACCGTACGTGCGTCCGGCATTGTCCCATCATTAAATCGTCTCAGGGCCCTTTGTTTATGCTTCCCCACATCGACCTGTGCACAATCCCATACTCCCATGCAGCCATCCGGGTCCTCGCCGTTCCTGGTCTTATCACAACTCGGTTCCACCAAACCCAACAAGGCACCTTGGACGAAGAAAAAGAAGTGAGCCAACGGCCTGCGAACTGGGCCTAGCCGCAGCACGGCCGTCCCTCCCCCTGTCCGATACGATGATCATTGCCAGGAGTCCTGCAGTCAAACCCGGATGAGTGGCCTCTAGAAGCTCGGGAATCCCACCACTCATCATCACAGACGCTGAGCCCTTCCAATGGAGCCAATCGAATATTTCTGCCGCCGTATTTAGCTGTACCTCTATCTAGGCGCCCCGCGTCCAAGAAAGGTGGACGGCAATGGATGCTTGTGACGTCGTGACGGGCTCTTCCTCACCCCTGCCCAGGTCCGATCCTCGGTTATCACTTCTCGGCAAGTGGGAAGCAGGCGAACAGCCCAACATTGGCCTTATCAAGGAAGTTTCCTTGGGATGGAACGATTCCTTTTCGCTGCATCTCCACTTGATTGCATATGCTACTATATATGACCTGCAAGTCAGGGCAGCAAAAAGCCCCAGCCCGATCTTTTGGACGCTTGGCACCGGCACGAGGGGGCATGTGATGCCGATCCGTCCCCGGAAAGCAGCGGCTCTCGATACCAATCGAATGTAAAAGTCCTCGAGATGATAGAGCAAACATCCCGACGGTCCGCAACCCTCCCTCTGGCCCTAGCATCCGGGGCATCATGTCTATACTTCTGCTGCGTCGTCTCCTCGATCACGTCGAGTCCTCAAAAGATCGCTCTTGTACAGCCGGTGACGTGACAGCCAGGACATGATCTACCTTGGACGGGAGACGCCAAATTCGTCCCATCACCTCAGCCCAATGGCTCTTTCTATCCTCGTGACTCTAGCTAACTCTATTGATTACGACAGAAAGTTCGGGATTTGATGCCAGGACGAAATGCTCAATTGTAACGAGAGTCCGGCAAGGGAAAGGCTCACTATACTACCAGCGAACTTCGCGGCGTTGTTTTACAGATCTCTAGCAGTCGTGTTCAAGCTGACCCTGCCACGAAATTCTCAGTCATGTGCGAAGACTATCGAACACTGCTTCGTTTGAGGATTTTAGACCATGCTTCCGCACGACAACACCAGAGCTGGTGGCGCCTACACAGTAATCAACTCGTTGTCAAACTCACTCCGCACCCCTCCCCGATCGAAACCTTCCCCTTATATAACTGTATCATCAAATTTTCGCCAACACCGGACGAGAAAGGCCTAGGATACAGGCATTCCACACAGGCACTCCCAAAGCAAACCGGCAATGTCGCTGTCTACTCCATCCGTGTCCTCGTAGACACAGCTCGCGACGCGCTATCACACAGCTTGAGGAAGTACTTGGTAATCGATCAAGCGACTTTACACCCCATGCCTACGGACCTCGTGATGATGCGCTCTGGCAAAGCCGCCACCTGGAGTGACGTTGGGAAACGCTGCCGGCGATTCTCGTATGGCAAGCCCGCCGCCACTTTTTGACTGCGAAAATAGCAGGTAACTCTCGAAACAGGCGCCCAGTAATGCACATGCGTCGTTGGTATGCCGTTGGAAAACACGACACGACACCTAGTACGATCCAACGGCGAGCGGTCAGGGCAGTGTACGTTGCCGAAGCAATCAACGCCACACCCTACTGGAGGCGCGGACTTACTCCTCACACCTTGGTCAGAGTTGAAAATAGTCCCAAGTATACGGGCACTTTGCGATAAAGGAGATAGCAGGAAGATTTGAGGAGTCGGCTAGGGTGTCACCAAGTCAACACAGACCGGTAGGTGGTAGAAGAGAGAATTAGTGGTAGAATAATGTCTTGATTACTTCCGATCCCGATGCGCCATAAGCTATGAAGAAAAAAATCCTGCTTTAGAGACGCCAATGCCGCGCTCGTCACTTTTGGATGTTGAATGTAGCACCGTCCACACGTCTTTGGCTGGTATTGAGAAACCCACCGCATCCCCGTGCTCACTACCAACCTCGTCCGGCCAGCTTCTCCTCGGGCTTCATGCTGTCGCAGTTGATGCCCACCATGGCCTCTCCCAGGCCTGTGCTGCACTCGGCCAGCACCTTGGGGTCCTTGTAGTGGGTTGTCGCTTTGACGATGGCCCTGGCGCGCTTAGCCGGGTCGCCCGACTTGAAAATACCGCTGCCGACGAAGACGCCGTCGCAGCCCAGCTGCATCATGAGCGCCGCATCGGCGGGCGTGGCAACGCCTCCTGCAGCAAAGTTGACAACGGGCAGCCGGCCCAGCTCCGCCGTCTGGCGGAGCAGCTCCGCATCGACCTCGAGCTGGCGGGCCAGCTCGCGGATCCGTACGATGCCGCCCTCGGCCAGGGCCGCCTTGGCCTGTGCAATCTGCTTGTTTACCGTCTTCATATGCTTGACGGCCTCGACGACGTCTCCGGTACCGGCCTCGCCCTTTGTACGGATCATGGCAGCGCCCTCGGCAATCCTCCTCAGCGCCTCGCCCAGGTTACGGCAGCCGCAGACGAACGGCACGCTGAAGGGCGACTTCTCGACGTGGCTCTCGTCGTCGGCGGGCGTCAAGACCTCGCTCTCGTCGATATAGTCGACGCCAAGGGCCTCGAGGATCTGGCACTCGACAAAGTGGCCGATGCGGGCCTTGGCCATGACAGGGATGGTGACGGCCTCCTGGATCTCCTTGATGATGGCAGGATCGGACATGCGGGCAACGCCGCCGTCCTTGCGGATGTCGGCGGGGACACGCTCGAGGGCCATGACGGCACAGGCGCCTGCTTCCTCAGCGATGCGGGCCTGCTCGGCCGAGGTGACGTCCATGATGACGCCGCCCTTGAGCATCTGGGCGAGACCAGCCTTGAGGGCGAACTGGGAGCCAGAGCCATTGCTGCTGCTGCTGCTGTTGTTCTCGCTGGCAGTGTTGCCGGTGCCGTTGGAGGCGTGCTCGGTGGCGTTGTTGGTCATATTGGGCAGTGTCGGGACGATCGAGGGAGTAAAGTCGCAGGTCTATGTGCTCGGATGTCGAAGTCTAGAAGCAACGGACGGAGTAATGGGTGGAGAGAAAAGATCGTTTATTGAGGCGGGAGCGGCAGCAGAGGGAATGAGGGACGGACAGAGAGGTAATTCAGTAGGTAGGTACGTGTCAACCGTTGGATGTTTCTTTCCTTTCTAACCGTTCATACCCTTTCCATCCCACCGCTCGGGGGCCGTGGCGCATATTTATAATAATAATAACAACTCAGATCAAGTATAAATGAATTAAAAAAAAACCTGCTCCTCTACTTCCTATCTAGGCAGTAAAGCATTAGGGTTCCTGCTAACTGGGCGGCCGATACAGGACCGGACGCAGGCGACGAGTCACATCCAAGTGCTCGGCAAGCGTCGGAAGGGCGGGAGTAGAAAGTGAAAGAAGTAGCGTCCAGCAGACGAGAGAGAAAAGCTAACCCACACTGTACATTGTTGGCCAAGCGCGCCCGTGCAGGACAGGCTTGTGTCATGGATACAGCAAAGAGGCAAACCGAGACAAGCCACTAACTGAGCCCGTCACCCCGGAATTGCCAAATGCAGGTAGTAGCATTTGGAGAGGATGGGAACCCGTTGGAAGACTAACATCGACCATCCGGTGTTTCTCGAAGCTTTTTTTTTTTTTTTTTCCCTTTCTTCGATAGAGGCTGATGCCGAGGAGTGGGCTAAAGAACTTCACCCATGGCCTGCATTGAGGCAGATAATCTCAGGGCAAGTTGAGGGGTCAATTCGGGGTAAATACGACACAGAGAGTACCGTCAAGTCAGCTTGAACCGCATCCGTCTGCACCTACATATCCTATTCTGCAGGCCAACAACCATCTCGTCAACGATATGCTGTCAACCCATCCAGATCTGAATGAATCTGGTGGGGGTTTCGTATCGCCGGGGTCCACTGAAAGCGTCCAAATCGGCCTCTGAGATCCCCCCCCCAGAATACCCCTCCTCCATCGTTACCCCTCTTGCTACCTATCTAGGGTCCAAAGGGTCCGGCCTGGTGGGGACGTGCAGCTGCATCATGCATGTGCTTGCATTCGCCGCCGCCCCTTTCGGCCGGAGTCTCCGTTTGCGGCCCCTCAGGGACGTACATGAGACCCATCGGCTGTCACATCAGCCTTGTTCGACGTCCCATCGCCGACAGCGTCATATTTGATGCAGTCTTTCTCAATCCTTCATTTGCTAACGCTCTCTTGTGCTTATCGACTACGTCTTCTTGCTTACCAATGGCTTCCTCCGCCCTTACCGTCGGCGTCCTTGCTCTCCAGGGCGGCTTCCACGAACACCTCATTCTCCTCGAAGCCGCCGCCCGCCAACTCGGCCAGTCTTCTTCCACGAAATTCACATTCATCCAAGTCCGTACCGCTCAAGAACTATCTTCTTGCGACGCTCTCATAATACCCGGCGGCGAGAGCACCACCATCTCCCTCGTTGCCGCCGAGTGCGGCCTCCTCGAACCTCTACGGAACTTTGTCAAGTAAGTCTACATCCATTCATTGCCTCCTTCGCGTCATGGGATAGGCTGCTGATACACAGTTTTTCGTAGGGTTGATCGGAAGCCAACCTGGGGAACATGTGCTGGGCTCATTCTTCTCTCTGACCAAGCAAACGCCACGAAAAAAGGCGGTCAGGAACTCATCGGCGGCCTCGCCGTCCGTGTACACCGGAACCATTTCGGTCGCCAGATCGAGAGCTTCAACTCAAACCTAAATTTGCCCTTTTTGTCAGACGATGAAAAGCAAGCAGGTCCCTTCCCTGGCGTGTTCATCCGTGCCCCTGTCGTGGAGGAGCTCTTGGCCGACGCCGATGACAAAAGTACTACGGGAGTCCAGGTCCTGGCTACGCTACCCGGCCGAGTCGACAAGATGAGGCAGGGCATGTCACAGGCCAACACCAAGGATAACGCCGGTGACATCATCGCCGTGAGGCAGGGTAACGTCGTGGGCACCAGCTTCCATCCAGAGCTGACTGTAGACTCTCGCATGCACGTCTGGTGGCTGCGGGAGATAATGAAAACGCAAAAGTCCTAAAGACTGGAGATTTCCTCCTTTCTTGTACACGGCCCATGAATTCTTGAAGCGATAGAAATAGACATTATTATACCCCCAAAGCGTTGCCTAGAGTATTTCCATTATCATAAAATTAGCATCGGCGCCCACCCTTCGAACAAGTCGATGGCCCAGCACCCCCATTCTTATGCCCCGTGGCTGCACACGCCGCTCCAATGGCCGCGGCCAGCTCCATTGGTGTCACTGCGCCTGCCAGATGGACGTCTGCCCCGTGTTGTTTCAACAGCTGCACCACCTCGTCGTCGCTCTTCACGAGAGCAATCAAGAGAGGGGTTCGGCCCTTCTTGTCCTTGGCATTTACGTCCGCGCCGTGCTCAAGTAGGAGTTTAACTTGGTCCTTGGCTCCATTTTCCACGGCGTGTGTCAAGAGCGTCTCCCCACCCTTCATGGAGATCTTTGTTTTGGCTCCATGCCGGAGTAACAGAGCAATCAGTTCCGCATTGCCCAGTTCCATGGCATGGCTCAGGAGAGGCCTGCCCAGCATGTCAGACGTGTTGGCCGATGCCCCATGCTCGAGGAGAATGCGCGCCATGCTAATCTTCTCTTCCAATCTCGACTGGGAGTCGCATATCACGTTGAGGAGCACACTTTGTCCATTAATGTCTCTCGAGTTGGCGTCGGCGCCGCGATCCAGTAGCCTCCTCGCAAATTCCCATCGCCGCTTAGCAAGGGTATCGGAGAGCACAGGAACCCCCGACATGTTCCGCGCAGTTGCCTTGGCTCCCCGTTGCAGAAGGAACTCGGCCAGGTCAAGCGAGTCCTTTTCACAGGCGATTGCCAACACGGATTTCCCGGTGAGGTCGCATACGTTAGGATCGGCACCGTGGTTCAAGAGCAACTCCACCAGGGGTTTGTTCCCATGCTTGACGGCCTGTGCAATGACCGGTCGGCCCGAAAGATTGACGGTACTGGCACTGGCGCCGTGTTCAAGCATAAATCGAATGCCTTTCATGTTGTTGGCCGCAACGACGTCGATAAAGTAGGGCTGACCTGACATGCTCGATTCGCCGACCTTGGCGCCCAAGTCATAGAGCATCTGGGCGATCTGGACACTGCCGACAGATGCGGCGAGGAAGAATGGTGGTATCTCCGACCATGCTGAGCTTCTCCAATCAGCCCCGGCTTCCAAGAGTATCCTTGCAGTCGATGCTTGATCAACCTTGATGGCCGATTGCAAAGGGGTTTTGCCCTTGTCGTTGCGTCCATTGACATTGGCACCCTGCGCGATCAGACCCGCGACCTGATTCTCGTCCCCAAGCATGACTGCCTCGCAAAGCGCCGAGACGAGAGGATCAGGCTTTGCTCGGAAAGGGGCGGCAAAAGCCTTGAAAGTATTCGACCAGGAGAAGCCCTTTGACGATGAACACTGCTGCGAACTAGGTCCAGGTTGAGAACTGGATGAAGCCTCTGGGGGAGAGTACGGCGGAGGGTCTTCTTCGAGGTTAAGGCCCTTCCCGTTGGTTGAAGCTAGGCGTGGATTGGGGACGGATGAGCGATTCGAATCTTCTTGTGGTAGAATTGAAGTCCTTGAGTCTGTAGCAAGACGAGAAATGCCTTTCACTTGCTCGAGTAGTGTCTGGGCACCTGCTGTGTCGAGGCTTGCATCTTGGTCTTCCCTCTCTGGTCTAGTTGGTAGGTAAATAACGTACCCTTGGTATTTACGAACAATGATAAGCCACATACTTGAGAAGAATTTCGATGAAATAGGCAAAGAGTTCGCCGTGCGCAAGCAACAAATCGTTGTATATGGCAAAAGCCGTCCAATCGAGATCGGCGACATTTTCAGCATGCAATCGCATCAACTGCTTATTCAGAACGGCGGTGGCTCCATCGCAGGTGACTAGGGCCCTGTTCAGCTCGCTTTGCGTGCGCTGGGATATGACGGTGGAGGAGTTGAGAGAGGTTTCGAGGTCGACAAC
The DNA here is from genome assembly GCA_000732775.1 of Stachybotrys chlorohalonatus IBT 40285. Taxonomy (NCBI): domain Eukaryota; kingdom Fungi; phylum Ascomycota; class Sordariomycetes; order Hypocreales; family Stachybotryaceae; genus Stachybotrys; species Stachybotrys chlorohalonatus. The sequence continues at coordinate 6,076 of KL660275.1, read as the reverse complement.
GTTGCTGATGAACTCTTCCAAGCTGCTGACAAGACGGGCCAGTTGAACGGCGTGGGCTTCATCGGAGCTTACAGTAGCCACAAGGCTCTTGACCTCGCCAACGCATGCTATGGCGCGGTGCGAGATGGATGTACACAGAGACGTCAACGAGGCGGATGAGAAGCCGTCCATGGTGCACGGCGATGAACTGATGGGTCAGACGATTGATGCAAGCATAGATCGGATGGTCTGATGTGAGCGAAGGCGGGGTTGACGAAGGGCGGAGGGAGGCGATTAGGCGCGGCCGTTGAACTAGTTATAACCGGCCGGTCGGTCGCGTGCTCCAACCGGAGGATCGAGCTGGCGTTAATGGCAGGCCAAAAACCATTCACATCCGACAAGGCATGGTTTGATGAGACTTACGTAGTAGGGCTGAAGGTCCCAGGCTATGTTGTCGTCGTCGACTCGTGGCTGATGACGCGGTCAGCCATGTCCAGCGCCTTCCCTCAGCACCTCCTTCCCTGCGAGGGATCGAGTGGAGCGACCACCAACCCTACTTGTGCAGCTTACCCGGAACCTTCATCCCTACCATCAAGCATCAAGGCCTTCTTCTATCTTCCCCAGCCGCCACGAGGTCCATCCTTTCTCCCCCTGTTTGCCCTGCCACAAAGGGTCCCCAAAACAAACAGATCCCTCCACTCTCCCCACAGCTGGAGATACGCACAAACAAGATCCACGGTGCCCAAGCCCGGCATCCTATTCCACCGGGGTGGCTGTGCCCGGAAAGCACCTACAGCCATTTCCGTACTTCAACTTTTCGGAAGCCCGCGAATCTGCCTTGGCCGTTACCGACATGGGATCCACGTGGCCATACCTGACACGCATTCGGTACCTCCACAGTCAGGCGTGGGGCTGTGCCGAAACGTGACAATAAGGATTTCCGCATGGACTTCTCGGAATATCGTATGCTTTCCTCTCGTCGGTATTATACTTTCACTAGACGCATGAAGGTGCTTTCAGTGGCAGTTCTGTCGTGAATAGGCGGCGACAGCGGAGGTTCATTCTCCTATAATAACAAGACTATGCTGCTATCTCCCATGCCGCCATGCGAAGCCCTGGCCTATTGCCTAGCACGAGTAAGATATGAGTATCGCCAAGATGAGCAAGATGAGCAAGTCAATTCAAAGTCTCAGCCAAGAACATGTTGTATATCCCCAAAGCATTTCATTCCATTTGCCATGTAAAGTCATGAAAACAGCGTTCCCGAAAAGCATCCACGGTCCCCATTCCACTTATCGCGTCAGTTCTGCGTGCCAAGCGCACGCTTCAGCATGCACATCTCGATGGTGATGCCAGGTCCAAACGCACAACCCACAACGTGATCACGGATTCTGCCACCCTGGGCCATGGAGTCCATCTCCTTGGTTCGTAAGCGATCTAGAACACTAAGAATACTGACCGAGCTGGTGTTGCCAAATTGGTTGTATGTTGCATAACTTGCACGCAAGTGCTCTCCAGAAACACCCATTATGGTTTCAGTCCCCTTGAGAATAGAGATACCGCCCGGGTGCATGGCCCAGTCGAAATCGCTTGGCTTCTGGTACTTGGATGGCAGGTATGGCAGCGACTCGAGGAGCTTGTTGTAGGTTGGCTGGATTACCGAGGAGGTGATCTTGGGGACCAGCGGGGACAGAACGACTCTCCATCCTATAGAAATTTAGAATCGTGTGGCAAGAGGCGCGCCGGCGTAAGTCGTCTTGGAGGAATGGGTCTTACCAGTGGGGTCAGCGTCGAAGCGCAGCTTGTCATCTGCCTCGGGGATCGAACTGTACTCCCATCCGAGCAACTCATAGATGGGCTTGGGCTGGTTTCCGATGCCATTGCTCAAAATCACAGAGCTCGCGCCGTCTGAGAATAAGCAAGCTCCAATTCTGGTCTCCTGCAGGTCATTGATGAGATCCAGCTCAGCCTTGGCAAGCAAGGTGCAGACTTCAAGAGCCACGCAAAGGACACGAGCGGGCTTGCCTCTGGCAGTGTGCCCCAGTGCCAGGTTAGCCGCCGTGCGAAGAGCAGCCAGACCTCCGCTACAGCCGACACCATGGAGCAGAACTCTCTCGACGGTGACCGGAAGCCCAAGCTGTTTGGCAACATAATGGTCGTAACCAGGGTTGGCTGTATCGGTACATGTGGTGGCCACAATGTGTGTAATCTCACTGACGTCGAGTTTAGCCTCGGTTATAGCTTTGCGGGCAGCGCTGACAGCCAGCGGCACGCCTTCACTCATAAAAACGTTGTGCTGGTCAGTGATGGAGGGCGTCTCCTTGCGGTTCATCAGAGGATGGTCCAGCGAGATGACCGAGGGCCTGGTCTTGATTCCTGACTTGCGGTTGATACCCAGGACCTTCTGCATGCTAGACTCGAAGTTTCAGCCCACATCCGATCGTATTCCCGGGGGTATATCTTACACAGGCGTATCTCTGTAGAACCTGGAGCTCAGAGTGTCCAGGGCATCAGGGCCAACGATATTGCTGGGATACTGCGTGCCGAGCCCGACCACAGACAGGTTGATATTGCCAAAAGGTGCGGGACCATCGATGAAGGGCCCGTCGACAGGTCCGTCGATGATAGGTGAGTCCATTCTGAGAATGTGAGAGTCCATTATCAACGACACGAGGGTCTGTCAGATGTGCGGCTGAGGCTGTCGTAATCCCGAATCGGCAAGTGGGCTCACGTGTTGCGTTTTTGGCGATTGAGTACGTAGGCGACGACTGACGGCAATGGGAGATGTCCAAGATGGATTGAAGACGGAAAAATGCCGTCGTCAGGACTCGTACAGCTTATATCTCATTATCATTTCCCGCAGAGGTCCCCGGCTTAGGAGTAAACTTTCCAGCGAGTGACAGTCAGCGGTTCTGGACTGGAATGATCGGGCCGGATGGCGGGCTAAGCTGGGCTTCTCCCGCACCTTTTTGGAATGAGTGTGAGCGATCTCTCTCCAGGATGCGATGAAAAGGGTGATCGTAAAGAACCAGAAGGAATGAGCTGTTTCGTTCACCGGCCCCCACGAATCCGAACCTGTCCAATGCCACGCGGCGTACATCGAGGGACTTCAAACTGCGTTGTATCAGAAGTAACCTCGGACAGTCATTTTATCGAGAGTATCGTGGCAACTCGATGAGACGGCGCGGGTGTGGACCATGTACAGTTCGAGTATATCGACTAGATGTCGCAGGAAATAACTGAGACTAAAATTTGAGCTCAGTTTATCCCTTGGTAAACGGTGAACTGGCGATAAGGCATTTTTGAGATTAATGGAGGATTGCAGTGGCTTGTCGTGGGCGAGTCATAGGCCGGACCAGTCAAAACAAGCTGGTGCGTTGACTCGAAGCCCCTTTTGCCAACCGCTTAAGAAGATCAGTCATGTTGTAGCTGATGCCTTCAGGGGTGGCTAAAAGCTAGAGACTGTGCGATGGACTGGAAGCCCAGGTATAGGAAGGACCGTTCTCTATGATTACCTATGGTCCTACAAACGACGGTGAGCATTAGGCAGCCAATAGTTTGACTAAACAGAGCTTTTGGTGGGAGGAGGTTGCGCAATTCACTTCGAATGGGTATCTGGACAACGCCTCCTACGTGGCGTGGCCGCGCCTGGTAGGCTCGGGAGTCTTGTAGGGTCGTTCGCTCAGCCTTGCTTGCTATACATTCATTCCCTTGGTGATTCCTGCTGCTTTTCTTCATGGCGCTGAAGAGTGATATCAAGACATGTTCAGTTGATGGCAAGAACAGTCGAGAGCAAGGGAAAGGGGAACAATTTCGGAAGCGATTTTCAGTGGTGGTCCTACATTAGCCGGTAAGATGGAGAGGCATGGGCATGATCTGGAACAACCTGAAGACAGGTAGATCAGGGCAACGTTTGACTGTCTGGAGATCGAGAGAAGGGCTCGGGACTGGATCGATCCGTAGCCCCACCTTGAAGACGGGACGGGACGATCACTTTGGCAAGCTCCCTAGTACAGTATCTACGTTAGATTCGGCCTTTAGCGGATCTGAACGCCGCAAGGTTCCACTGTGGGTTGAAACCCGACTGTTCCGTTTCAGCCAACGGACGGCCGACGCTGAATACCTCATCCCTCCAATATACAACCGGCTAGCACGTACCCAGCCCAACAGCCCGGCCTACTACACCTAGGACACGTTGAGAATTTTATTCTTTGCCCAATGGAGCTCTTTGCTGAACCAACCCCCCCCCCAGGGTTCTTCGAGCATTCTTCTTGCAGAACGTCTCGCTCTATTCGAGACCTAAGCGGTCCATGATACCGCTTTGTGCTTTGTGGGAAGCTCCCTCCAGAATACGTGTTGGCTACAGGTGTGGTGGCATCAAGATTGCGTGTTACTATCCGATAGCTTGTTATCAAACCCTGAATGCGACAGCTAGCGGATCCTGCATCGTATGCTGAGCGTGCAGAAACGCTGATATTCTGAAGACATCTCCACGGCATTGTATGTGTCTTGTATCATGCATGGGTGTCTTTGACTACCACAGAATCGATCGCTTGGGCTTCTGGGCTTGCAGAGACCGCACGCATCTTTTGATCGAGCGGTACAGCAAGATCAAGTTAGCTTGTGCATCCTCGGCTGGAAGCGCCCCATCACCCTATACCCGTGCTTACGACCTGAGCGGCCGCCGACAGGGAATACTGACGGGGGCGAAGGGCTAGATTTGGTTGAGACAGTGCAAATTGAAAGCGGGAGATACATTCTGCCGTTGCACGTTGTCCGAGACATTGGCGATTCACGTGGAGACAAGGGAGATTGACGTACGTGACATTAACATGTCGACTAAGTCTGTCAAGCGTGGAACATTGGTGATGCTTACAAAGAGCTCGTCTTCGATCTAGAAGGTATGACGTGACTTCGCCAATAGCTTTATGCTGGCCAAGCATCGAAATTCGCATTCTTTGAAGTTCCACAGGAAGCTTCTCATAGTCAATCTGCATTGATTGATGAGTGTTGCCACAAGGAGATCCCTTCGAATTGCTGCTCCCGAAGTGACCAGCAAACGCCTTGCGCACCCTCGATGCAACATTGCTTGGTTTCTCTCGGCACCTTCCGCCGCATCCGCCCTACAGCTGCAGTACTGTGGTTGAATCATTTCTCTTTTGACAAGGGATTCCCAAGCATGCATTCACCTGCCATAGGTATGCGACCTGGCCACGCCAAGCATGGTCAGCGTAACCCGCTGCTTGGCCTCTTGCGTATGCGACTCTTACCACATTATCCTCTGGTACAGGAATCCTTGACAGGCGGTGAACGCGTTCCCTAGCCATCATGGGTGCGGTGGATCGAGACACTCTTCGGCGCAGAGGTACCAGCTACTATCGTACCACGGAACGCCTTGCGTCAATCGTAGGCCCGACTCCAACTTGTTAACGAAGGCACTTGACAAAGCAGATGTAGCATATGCGGCTCAGTGGGCTCACTCGGAGACGCACGTTGGTAGAATAACTTGTGTTGATGCATGAGCAGTGACTCCAGGTTATTTCCTTCCGCCTGTACGGCTCCAACCTATACTCGATATCGACGTATTTCTCGTAGGAAACTAGATCGTCCCTGGCAACAGCTTAGCCACAAGGCACCTTTATGAAGGGGATTCATCTCCGTGACGTGGATCCCATCACCTGGCTCAAGGAAGTTAAGCGGAAATCCATGGGCCGATAGATGTCGAGCTATCAAAAGGGCCGATGTTCCATCTGCCGCCACGTGATTCCGGCCAGGCGCGTTACTCTCTATTGTTTTGGTGCAAATACTACTTCGTACGTCCGTACTGTCCATCCATCTGCACGGCCCCGGCTTTAACATTTTTCTGTGTCCATAACCCCCACACTCCGTGCAAAGCCCGCGCAAGTACAGCATGAACTGTGGGTATTGTATATCTTTGTCGATGGTTCTTTTGCAAACAACAAGGACTTGAGCTCACAGATCGATTCATTATTGTCCTGGGCAATGAGAGAGCAAACGAGCAAGGGAACTCGTTTACTATAAGCGGTAATATCTTGCATTGGCAGTCTGTGAAATGCAAGAGGGTCACGCGGTCAGT
>KL660271.1:7826-35328 GCA_000732775.1 Stachybotrys chlorohalonatus IBT 40285 | reverse complement strand
GTGACAGGAAAAGAAGTAGAAGATGAGGAAGCCGGGGTATGGGTCAATCTGAGCGGGTGAAGTTGCACTATGCATGGGTGGTTCGCAGAGCGATGTAAGTCGAGATGATGGTTTGATTGTGGAAGTACTGGCAAGCAGCATAGGATTAAATCCGTAAGGGGCGGGTAGTGCGGATCAAGTAGTGCGTATGCTTACCCTTCCCAGCGTAACTTTTGCTTCGACTTGATTGCTACGACTCTTTCCCCAGATTTCGTGATCCGTCAAGGGTGCGACTTCAGTTTGCGACGCTGTTGCTCCAGGCTCTTGCTCTCGCTGCTGCTTTTGCTGTTGCTTTGTTTCCGCTGGGACTGCCCGCAGCCACTGCCGCCAATGCTGCCGTTCCTTTCAGGGTCCTGGGACTGTGGAAAGCGAGACCGTTAACAGCCACACGATGAGGCGTGAAGTCGTTTGGGCGGCGGCGGCGGTGGTGGAGGGACTGACTTCCCGGGGAAGGCGCCAAGAGGGGCGGGTGCGCTGTCGGTAAGATGGGATGAGCAACGAGGACGCCGCAGCTACCACGGCGCAGCGAGAGGGAGGGAGAGGCGTAATATATGCGTCTGGGTTTCGGCGCCACGAAAGGAAAGCAGATGTTGACTGGGTAAGGTGTTGGGGGCGCTCAGCATCTGAATTGTATATTTTTGCAGGTGGGAGGTCCGGGAAAGAACGTTGCAAGGTCGAGAAGGAAGGGACCGGGACGATGATGAGCAAGCAAGGGCAGGCAGGTACGAAGTACTACCTAGTAGGCAGGTACTAGGTAGGTAAATAAGGTAGGTAAGGTAGGTAAGGTAGGCAGACAGGCAGGCAGGCAGGCAGGCAGATGGATGGCCTCCAAGGTCCCATCATTAAGGTTTTGCTGGAGGGGACCTTGTTTTGTACCTTGCGCGGCGCGGCGCACCAAAGAGCACGACACAACACAACATGGCACAGCACAGCACATCACAGCACACGCATCCAGGGGCCGGCTGCTGTACCTTGGGTTGTCTCTAGCCAGGGAAGGGGTGTGTGTTTGCAGCTGTTCGTCCGTCTACCTATCTGGCCGTCTGTCTGTCTGTCTGTCTGTCTGTCTATCCGTCTGTTCGCCCGCCTATCTGTCTGGCGGGCTGGCCTGCCCGGACCCTCGACGCTGCCTTTGTCGTCCGGCCTAGCGTGGTCCAAAGGTGATAGCTGCTGAGACCTCAGCATGGGCTAGCCGCCAACTCGGATTAGCTCGGGAGGGCTGAACACTATCCTACCAGACCCAGGCCGGTCGGAGGGCGTGAAGGCCCAGCCTGGGAGGAATGCTGCTCATGTACTCCACAGGCCCAGCTACCTTGCCTTTACATACGTATCTTCGACTTTTGCTTGTGAGCTTTGCACCACGCACGCAAACTCGCATCGACGGCACACTTGCACGGCTCGCAGGCCCAGGCATTGGCGAGGACGTGGACGGGGATGTGTGGGCGTGGGCCTGCGTCTGCGGTTCATTGTGGATAAGGAGGCTCCCCCTCCTCTTCCCCCTCCATAGTCCACACCCCTCCCCCATGCCCAGCCCTCCTCCCCTTCTCCTTTCCCCTCTATCCTGGTAAATCATACCCCGGTCCTGGCACCACAAGAAGAGCTATACGGATACCCGTGCCTACTTGCGCGAACCGGAGGTTGCCGTCAAAATTCCCTATAGCGTATGCCCTTATGGTTCCGCCTGGGACTGCTGTCTGGTGCTGTGCCGTGATGTGCTACCCGTGATGCTTAGGCCTCTTGATAGAGCTCTTACAGCTCCGTTGTCCCATCCCCTATGTCCGTGTTTTTGCGTCGTCTGTGTCTGTGCCTGGGGCTGGTGGGCATGTGAGATGCCATGTCTTGATCTGTGTCCAGTGTCTTAGGCTACACCAATTCTCAAAATCAGACTCTCGCTTTAGGTTCCTTGTCCACTTTTCCGTTCGTGGAATCGCATCGAGTCCACTAATACGGCTAATGAACTGTAAAGCCGGAATTGGCCGGGGATGATGATGAGCCCAAGCCGGATGCAGAAGACCTCGATCTCGGCCGAACATGCCACTAATTGGTGGACATGTGCCATGACCTAGTCGCCGTTGCACTGATCGTATGGGAATCGTATCGAAAAGAAGGCTTGATAGTGACAGATGATGAAGCTGTTTGTGTCCGAAGTGGACGCAAGCCTTGACATAGTACATGGACGAACCGCTCACTCGGACTTTTCTGGTGAGCTTGTCGTTCTTCGCGAGTGGCAGCCTGTACATCAACAAGGAAAAAGTGAGGGCGGCGAAGCCGCTCTGCGAGCAGAGTGTGTGTATGCAGTGGATCTGGTGCTTTGGCAGTCAAAGATTCGTTCAACCCACTTCCCCTACAAGCTTCTAGCGACAAAGCATGTCTGTCAACAGGGCTCAAGATAAACGGATCCTCTGCTATCTCCTAGAAAGTACGGAGGAATATGAACAACCGATTTCGATTCGATTGGGGGTTTAATTGAGCGCAGTTGCTCGCCATGAATTTGCAGCTGAGCCATCACGTCCTGTGCTATGAGTTCTTCACACTCATCAGCACGCACCGTAGGAAGCAGAAATCTGTTATTGACAAGGGGCTGTGGCAAGGAACTGCAGACCAGGGCTTCTTACAGGCTGCAGGTATGCCCTTGGCCGGCAGGCCCCGGCAGTGGAAAGGTTGCCAACTTGAGGCTATCAGGGCGAGCGGCGGCGTGGGGGAGCCTTATTCGGCTACCTCGGTTCTTGACCAGGTCCAAGCCCTTAAATATACCCCAGACAGGCTTTGAGCGTCAATATGTTGATCGCAAGGGCCCAGTGGTGCATCCCGCCCGCCTTCCCGACGGCCATGCCTCAACCGACCATATTCCAAAAGCAGCTTACTGCTTTCGGTCAAGAATATTGGCAACGCGGCTCAGACGGATCTCCCAGGCTCCGTCCCAGGCTTAGTGGTGCTTGATCCCGGCCATGCTTGATGAATGCGTTGCCTGGAAAACTGACTGAGATTACCGTGAGCGTGCAATGCATTCGCTTTCCATCATGACATCCCGTCACCGACATGTTAGAGCGGTTGGGTCAAATGCTGTGGGTGAGATGTCGTATTCCTGCGTAGAAACCAGGGTCAGGACTAGGGGAGGATAAGCAGAAATCGAGGATGGGCTCTGCTGTGCCATTGAAGGATGGTGACGAAGTACTTCCTTCATACAGCCCGTAGCCCAACTCGCAAGGCCTGTACAGTGAATTGGAAGCATGGACGACGCTTGCTGGACGAAGCCTCTGTAGCTTTCCGTGGTTCAAATGGGGCAATTTCCGCTCGCGTTGCTGGCCGCAGAAGTAGTTTTACCAGTGGGCTGGAAGGAGACGGGGGGCGTTGGGCTGAACCACAGGGGTGTGTGACTTGACTTGATGGCCCATTCATGCATGTGCTCGATAGTGAATGCGCGACTGCTGGCCTCGATCTGCGCAACCCTTCACGTCCGCGCTTGCTTTTAGGGTCTAGAGTGGGCTTGTTCGTCCAGTTTCACGCATCTCAGCAATGTTACCCACCACCGCGAGGCTTGTGTGTATGGGTACGGGTATGAGTTCATATCAAAAAGTGGTCCGTGGTGTTGGGAATTGATGTTGCACGAGGGCTGCTTGTATTCCGTACTGTAAGCCTAATTATCGATCTAGCCTCAAGAGTGCTATACGGCAGGATTCGTGGGACCGGGCTCCGGTAGATCTCCCGAGGCGACTAGGTCTGGAGTGGCGCCCTGATATTATCCCTCTGCGGGCATCGAGGCATGGTAGCATGGATTGGGAGTTCGCTCGCAAGGTGACGACCGCCCACCATCTCGTACAGCCACTATATAGGGCGTGTTCAGTGCTCGATGGGTGTCAGGCCGTTGCTGCACGGTGAGCACCCCAGGAAAACATGTGCTGCATCAAGGATGCAAGCGAGCATGTTCACCGGATTTCCAAGTGCGTACCAACGCCCGGCCGCCTTGATTGTGAAACATCGAGTATGCGAATCGGCTGATTCAAAGGAGGTCAAGTACACAAGACACCGGGTCTTTCAGCTGAGGCATTTCGGCCCTGGTTTCAGTGGACTTCAAGTTGGTTTGTGGTACGGATAGCCAAGATCAACCTATGGCCGCTCCTGCTTGTGTTGTAGAGGTGAGTGCGATGCCAAACGGCATTCTAAAAATGAAGCAAAACAACTTGTTGCGGGAGCACCTCCACGAGGGCATTCCACATACAACACAGGCGTCCTGGTAGGCGGTAAGTTGTGCCTACCTACCTTGCCTTGAGTGAGTAGATATAATTTTTAAGCTTGATAAAGTCGTGGGAAGGCACAGATAAAGCCAGTAGGTAAATTGAAAGGCATGCGATGGGGCTTTTGGGGAGGGGGAATGAAAGCAGGGCATGTTCTGACACCTACCTACCTACCTCTTACCTTGGTGATGCGCCAACCCAAGATACAGTCGTGACCTGCAGAAGCCGCTAAGCCCACCCCGAATGAGTACGGATTCGGAAAGATCTTCATCGAGCGGACCCTTCCGACTACACAGCATCGTCTTCTTTGGACTTTACTCTAAACCCTACCAAGCCAACGGCGTCGAACTGCCGACGCGGGATTTGCTCTCAGGGCAGCGTCCAACATCCTGACAGTAGGACCCCTCCCTCAACAATTGTCGCTTCGTGGCCGGACAAGGAGCGGGAAAATTCTCATCAGCTGGTGGACCTCCCTTTGATTACCCCGATGGGTTCCATCCCCGATCCTGGTGCTTTCCAGGATGGAGTGAGCAGCTGAGAACAAGCGTCACTGGAGTCAGGTCGCAGTGCAGGCCAGACCCCAGTAATCAATCGATCCACCCTTGTGAACCCCTGCATATCGGTTGTGGCTCTGCTCTTCGCTGGTGCGCAAGCCTGGAACTAGAGTTGCTTTCTGTGTTAGGACGGATTTGCGGAATTGTAGGCCGCTTGGCGCTTTGATGGGCAAGCAAGAAGGCTCATCGGCTTCCAACCGGTTAGAGGAGACTGGCAGGGTTCGCCGGTTTCAGGGCCAGTGTATTTTATTTTTATTTTTCTTTTTCTAATAGAACCTGAGTTACCTGCCTAAGTTAGTGACGATCGCGGTAGTAGCCATCAATACTTACACCAAGTTCATACCTGCCGGCAGTATCAGATCTCCTACCTTATATTAAATTCTCGGCAGAAATTGCCGCAGACCTCTCTGGCTGATTTGTGACACCTTTTCGAGACCCAAGTACCAAGGTATGCTGGTACCACGGAAGTATTCCAAAAGACTGAACCTCAAGTCGGCTAGTTCATCGATGTTGCAATAGTTGATGATTCGAATTACAAAGGACAAAGAGCATACTCATCACCTATTGCCAATACGACGTACTGTATGCAAAGATTTTGACATCGACTTCGGGATTTCTCCACTTCGCCCTACTCAACGTCCGCAGAATAGATTATCATCCTGCTGCAGGAGCATCCTTGGCTGCAAGGGCGGCCACTCCACCCTTGAGAAGCCTTGCAAGCCAAGGCTAAGAAATGACAGTTATTAGTCTATCTCTAGCGCTGGGTTCATCAAGCCATTCCGTGGCATCGTAATTGTGGCGGCAGCTTTCCGCAGCATTAGCAGGGATTGTTCCGTCGTCCGTGCCCCCTGGCAGAGCGCCGAGATATTCAGCAAGCATGGCTTGCTGCAAGGGTTCAAGCCAGTCCTTCCATCTAGGGTTTAACAGCCCTGCCTCTTTCAGGCTTCCGACCACATGGTAGAAGGCCAAAGAACAACAAGGATGAACGTGAAATATGGTCGAATCCCTCTTATTCTCGGCGCGGGCAACGAGTACATGGGCAAAAAAGGTTGGTATATTCAAATTCTCAGCCCGTCGCCAGCCAGCTAGGACCAAGATGCCCACCATGGCAGCGAGATGGCAACTTGGGAATGCGTAAGGTCCGAATTCCCAAATCCGCAACAGGCTTCAAATGTGAAGAGTTAAAGATACGAATGAGGCAATCCCGTATCGGCGAGGGCCCCTGTCGCGCAGCATGTGCCTTAGCCAATTGTTAATATGTCGGACCCAATACGTATATCGATCCGGAAATCAGGTTTGACATCGAGACTGAATTTACTACTTCACATAGGGTATACTACAGAATTGAACTAGAAGAGGGTGCGGTGCATAAGATGCTTAAAAATCTCGGCACCCTTCCACAAAGCCTTGGTGGGTTGCGTAGTGTATGACATGAGCACCAAGACATATATGAATCCCGAAGTAGGAGGAAGCCGGGCAGCGAAATTGTATTTGAAGGACTCGAGGTTGCATATGGCGCTCACTCACTTCTTCCAAGTACGAATCCAATTTGGTCCCAACGATCCGTACCAGGACTTTGTTACAAATGCAGTGCTGATTTAGAAATCCAACGTCACCTCTAATGAGTGTAGCGTATGGGCGCTTACATGGCCATACGAATGAGCGCAACCTTGTGTATCAATGGCAATCATCCAAGCCAATGGTTGGAACTGGCACTGCCAAGTTGACGGAATCCTGTGGGCTATCGGATTATGGAGGGAAATGACTGGGCCAGAGCGCACGGTACACACTGTCTCACATGGCACTACCAGGCCATACGGTTAGTACTTGACTCAACTCACATGTGTAATACGCCGGGTCGCACGGCCGCTGATTCCAGACAGCTGTTACCGGCACCACAGGAGTTGATGGTCGGAGTAACGAGGCTCCGTATCTCTCAACCTGGTACATCAGGTATATAATGGCATTCCGCACTTATCTGCAAGGGTTCTTGCCTTGCCTTATCTGTAGAAGGTGTTCTTGACACATCTAAACAAGCTTATCTGTGAATCAGGCCCTCAGCAATATGTAATGCACAACAATTTTCACGTTCTTTGTTGATTGACTTACAGAAGGCTCTCAGACTATCCTCAGGAGATGATTTAGGTGGCCAACAGACTTTAATAGTCTGGTTGTGGCAGTCACATCGGGGAGCTGCTTGCTCAGGCACAGTCAGACGCCTCATCGTGCATAGAAACGGGAGGCGCCGATCATCAGCACCCGACGACTTGTAGTTGTGGAAGCTGTCTCATCTAGGGCGCCGTGACACGATGTGGGTTGAAGCTAAAAATAAAATAAAAAAGAATATTGTTCATCAGTTAAGTTTTGGCCCAATTAGGCTGTGATGATTCATAGTTGCTGGAATCAAGCACCTCCACACGCACAGTACCAAATGCTACCAGCTTTTGCTCTTGACCAAGCTCTCAAGAAGGATCCGAACGAGCGCAGATTTCGGGGGCAAGGGTTGCATCTGTGTCCATGGCCATGTGTTTGTCACGCGTGAACGGGGCAGATCCGCAGCCACAGTCTCTACAAGAAGACAAGGCACATCAGGAGTGGGTATTCACAAGGCATTCCCCATGCCTGAGTACCTGAGCCACCGAGTAGAATCGGGGAGATAGAGAGGGTGCCCTGAAAGAAGTAATTCGTGTTTCGCGACATGTAACAGCGCGGCGTAAGCGGAGCAGTGCTCTGCAGGAAGGGGAAGCCCTGACTGTAGGTACATGTACCATCATATCCGGCTTTGCGTTGCTTTTTTTGCGCTCACAAATCGGTGGGGACCACTGAAGTCGTCCCTGGTGCAACGTCGCCGTGTAGTTGGAAGAGCAAAAACGGGTTAGTTGGGTACTTGGACCTCCCCTGCACGAACATGAGATTAGTGATGGTCTCGGCATACTATTCCCACCCCCTGTCCCTCGCGCGCATATTTGCTGCCAGTATCCGTACCCATGCCCGCCTCCTCCATCCCACGTATCTCTTCCGTCCCACCAAAGATCCGGCTGCAAGATGTTAGTACCGGGACAAGGGGGGTCGCAGCTCCCACATTCAGCCGACCTCCTGTATACTTTCGGTGACAGGCGACGGTAGGTCGTGCTTTCTTCCCGGTGATTTCTCGCCTCCAGCTCCCACCCCCTTTTGTCGTCTACGCTACCCCCTCCTTAGACAGGCCTAGCCCAATCGCTTCCTCGAGGTTTCTCAAACACCCCGCTGCGTTCCGTTTATTACTTTGCCCTACCAAGTACGTGGCGTTCAAACGTCGTCGCTGCGGTATTGCTTGACACTGCTACAGATGGAACATCTCGTTCAAACAGCATCATGCACGACGCAATTCGCAAGAAAAAAAAAGAAAAAAAAGGCTCGATCCGATGACCCTTTAGCCCTAATGGCGATGTTCGGAGGTCTCAGAGACGTTGCTTCGGCGAGCAACGTCGTCATGCACCGCTACCTCCGGACAGACTCTAACGTCCCCATGCGCAGAGGGCTCAGTACCTGCATGGGGGAGGGGAAACGCCCACGGGCGGCTTTGGGAGGCGTGCACGAGGCAGGACGCACGTGGTCCGTTCCCTCTCGAAGCGAGCTGAAAGCAACCCCTGCTAGTAAGTGGGCTCCCTGCGATCTCAACGCGACAGCCGACCCCCCACAGCCCATCCTAAAGCCGGTGTCATCGTTTTCGGCACACTTAGATATGGCTGCTTTACAAGGCACATTCGTAGCTGTACGCCATGAACATGACCGAGCCGTGACGAGTGAAGAGGAGAGGTCTAGCCTGGCGCTATGCAAATTATCACTTCGTCACAAGCAATATGCTGGAATGTCAAGCAAAGCAAAGCGAAGCATGGCTGGTCTCCCTGCAGGTGGAGACATCAAACACGCCCTCCACTTCCACTAAAAGACGATCAATGCCGACCAGGGCGAGTGTGGCCTGCAATCCCTGCGCCGATCTTACTTTTATTCTTGTTCTCAAGCCTTCCGCAGCTACCCCCAAATGGTTACTCCTAAAGTTTACTTTCGGACAAATCTCTGGCAGTTTTGGCCTGACCAATTCGTTGTCAAGCAGTATCGACTGACGCCGACGCGGATGCGGTTTGCCTAGACAAGCAGCATAGCCGTGAAACACCCTGAACTAGCTCCCTGGGGTGCACGGCGGCATCAGCGTCCAATACGGGAGAGGAAAATGAGGCCTGAGTCGGGACACAATGTCTCGTCTCAGCTCAAATCATGGGTATCATTGGCTTGAGCCTCGTCCTCCCATGCTCTTGTTTTCTTTTCAGCGCGGCAGAGAGATTAAAGGACGCTACGCAGTTAAGCCGTTATCAAGCCTTGCTTGCCTCGCTTTCCACTTCAAGTCAACGGACCTCAAACTAGTGCGGCCACCTCTTTGTTGAAGTGGTGCGTGCCCACTTTGAACTCGCCATGAGAGCCACGAGACAGCCTGGTCTTGCCTAGCAGCCACACGTCCAGGTACAGTACAAGTACCCCCGTACCGTCTTCTGCCATGCCTCGGTAGATGGTCCTGATGGCACAACACTGAGCTTCGCTGCGCAGCCTTTATGACTCCGCGGTATAAACTTGAGCGGGCATACGGGCTACGCCTCACCTGCCATTTCACTGTACGTTGAGGTCCTGCGCTCCGCGTCCGGTTTCTGACATGTAGATTAGGCTTCATGCTAAACGAAAAAGCAATGTCTCTTGGCTTCTTGATGCTACATTTCTGGGTATGAATACCATTGCCTATATCCAATTGCAATGGTGTTTCTTTCTGCCATCTACCTGTGTGATCTCAATCTTCTCTTGTACCGCAGACATTCCAATCGCAGCGGCCCCGCCGTAATGGCAACGTAACGGATCGCCTTATTGCACCCAGCTGAGCACATGCTTCTAATTATTCGAGACTAAACTTGCATGATCTTTGCGCAGGCAAGGTGCGAGTGTCTGGGCGAAAGGTTTGTGGTGTTGTGATTAGGAATTATTAAAATGATGACGATGCATCAAGGTTCTCCCCACAAACACTAAGTAGACATCTGTCAAAGACACGGAACGGCGCGTCCACTCGTCCTATCATGAGTGAGACTTGTGTCGGTATGCCTTGTCTATGAGGCCAGGGAAAGACACGCCTTAGACAACTACTGTTTGATGTTGCTAGCCAAAGCTTGGACACCACAGCCCTCGTATCGACTACCGACTCTTCATTTTACCCGTAGAAGGTAAGAATAACACGTCAAATGCAGTACTGAAGGGTGCTTCAAGTGTCTTCGAGAGTCTAACATGTTGGAGAGACTCACCATGGTATACAGGGTATTGACCTCCCATAGAAGGGTGAGCTTCGCGAGTAGTCGATACCACTCCGATTATATGCTTCATGCAAACCGCTCCTTTTCACATGATAGGGTTGAGTGAGACGATTGATGGGATATAAATGTACTCCAAGGCAGCAAACCAGTGCAATTCCTTTGTTTTATGATGACTTCCGTTTTCTACACATGCAGATGCCCGTTGCAGCTTGGTCAGGCTCCTTTCGCTTGGTCTCTCTGAGTTGATCTATCATGAGATGGCAAAGATGCTCTTTTTTTTTTTTTTTTTTTCACACTCGTGCCTACCTCCCTATCCCTTTGCTATTGATAGACAAGGAGAATCTTTGTAGGCACATTGCCCTTTTCTTTTCCTTGTTCCCCTAATACGCTTCTTATTGAAGCATGGACATTGATGAAGGTAATACTAACCCGAGGCTAGTAGGATATGGAACCCAATAGTATTTATTGGGAGGCTTATGATTACAAAATTGCCCGCGAGTTTCCGGTGGTTTTATAAACGATGTCCCACGCATTTGTCAAGCAATAGTCTTCTTTCATAATGATCGTGAATACGCGATAGGTGCAGCCACTTTACTATGGCTCTATTCGCCACTGGATTGGCACAAGTCTGACCCATCTACATACCTTCATGCCGAGCTCGCTTCGCATAGATCTTACTATAGTCCCTTCCGGCATATTGTACGTAAAGTCCAATTACGTTTCAGGTGTTCAACCTGCGAATGACAGCGTATAGCTGGCACTCCTAAACACCTGGCAATAGGCCCTAGGGAGCGCCGGGATCTATGAAACACTATGGATATACATAACTGCGTTGTCGACCAGGTTACCACAGACATGTGCTTCACATGAGTACCTTAGATACAGCCCTTTGCGACCCTGCGGGAAGCTAGGCTCGAGCCTAGGTCCTCATCGACAATATATCGTCGCAATACTAGGCTTCCTGCTACGATGAATGGAACGAAGTGAAATGACTAAGTGACGAGAAGCTGTTAGATACTGAGCCATCCACCCAACATTTCACTTCGATAACTGCACTTTTCAGAAAGAATTCTTGGTAGTCATGGGGAGGCCTTGGAATTTGCTGTCGTGGAAGACAAGGCTTCACCAAGCTCCTGAATTTCGGTCTGGTGCAGAAGTAGGCTGTTGTATAGGACGACTTCTAGAATAGTATAGCCCAGCAACTGCCTTGTCAGGGTTCCTGCCTCGCGCGTGAGAGCTCCAGATCCAAGAGACCCTTTCACAACTATTACGCGCATCAAGCTCGCACTATTCAGGGTGGACAATGACCAAGACGTAGGCATATTGCTTCTGACTGGCGCGCCGAGTTTCTGAGCTGACATCATGTCCCACTAACGGCTTCTCGGAAAATGGTATGCTGTACACGGTCCATGATAGAAGCCACAGGATCATTCGCTGCTATTCTGGGGTAATTCGGATAGGGAAAAGTCGAATCGTACATGAGGGGTTTGGGCCTAGGAAAACCTAGCCAAGATGCAAGGAGTATGTACAAGGTACGGAAGAGTGGTGGAAAGATCTGAAAACCGAACTGAAGATCTCCTTGGCTACCTTATACATGGATAATCTTGAGCCGAGCACACGCTCTCAGAATAATGTGAATTCCGAACTAGTCATTTCTGTGTCTCTTCTGGTGGATCATTAATATATGACGGACGAATCTGTGAAGCGAGGGCGTTTGCGCACATCTGGTGTAAGGTCAAGCCTGTTGCTCATTCAGTTGGTCACAACCGCCAGAAGTCGTCTAGTGGGGTGGAAGCTGGTGAAGAGGAATGTTCGCACACTGGCGCGTGTTTCTGGGTTTACTCTGGTCTAGGTGAGCCATGACGGCAAGTTCATTGCATCGAGTCTAGACATCTCCTCCATATCTCCTGAAGATTACTGTGCCGGGTTGACAGTCAGATTTCGATTAGAGGGAGTCGGATTTACGTCACGGGTACCTGCATCAATCCCCTGACCAAGCCCCACAAAGCATGACGCCAACGACCTTTAGTGGGCATTTCAAGCAGGAAATGAGCGTTACTACCCAAATTTGTGGGGCGGCTGGGAGCCTACCGAGGCGCAGAACAACGTCACAAACGTCAAATACAACGCAAGTCACCCCAGCACAGAGGAACGATTCGGTAGTTCCCTGGACGTTGGGTGTCACGGCCGTGCAAAGAGCTTGACGAAAAAAAAAATCTCGGCTGTTTTCATAAAAAGCCTGGATAGTGCGGTCCAATCGAGCACAGGCAAGGCGTTGGAGCAAACGCTGCTGCTACTTCCACTGTAGCCATGTCCGATCACCACCTTTGCTCATTGAAGGGTTGGTCGATTGTCTAGACAAAAGCAGCATTCCGCTCCATCCAGACTGGAGGATTTTGATAACCTAGTACAGCCTTGGGCAATACTCATCTTCTTGAGGATTCCAAGGTAGGGGGAGGAAGCTGGAATGGGTACATTTCCTGGTGTTGTGCCGCTGTGAGGCCGGAACTCCAACTTGACCCAGGACCATCTGTCAGCTCAAATGGTCAAAGACCTTCAATCTGACCAAGTCCATATGCCTTCCTAGTAGGGCACCGTGGCATCGGGTCTAGTTGCTGCGCCACGCAGGTGCCGATGAGTGACATTGATATGGCGGTAGGTACCATTCCGGGGGGCAGTCGCCTCCCTTGTGCCAGCTGCCAAAACACCATTTGGCACTGTCAAGGCGGGCCTCGCATTTCCTCAGCATTCCATCTAAGGTAGCCCTGGGGATCTGGTTTGCTCTCATCCTCGCCGTCTGACGCGTCCACGATCTTCTTCCACTGTTCAGACCCTCTCTTCAACCGCTCGGCAGTCGAAGCCAGCTTTGTTTCCCTAACAACCACTTTTCTGCGCGTCTCTATCGTGTCTTTTCTGCAGTTGCTTTCTTCCTCGATCCATCGTCTCCTTAAGAACGCGCTGTGGCAGTTTCTTGTTGTTTTCTTCTTTCTGTCAATACCTTGTGTTCAGCACTGCTGGTGTTTCCCTGGGCCCGGCTCATGTCGCTTCTCCCAGTGGTCTTTGGCAAGCCTCTTTCTACTGACATAATATTTTCTCCCTCAACTCGCACGATTATCATGATGAAACGATAGGCCTGTCCTATTTGCACGATCCAAAATGGCGGACATGGTGGCTACCAGGAGCCGCGCTCCGCTCTCTGAAACCACAAACTGCCACAATTCACCAATGTCGACGTTGGACCAGCCAGGAGAGAAGACGAATCAATCTCGACAGCTAGTTCCCTCAGCCCCCGAGACCTACATCAAGAAATCCGGGACCGCAAATGCCCGCCAGGCCGTACATAGTCCGCCATCTGCTGCCCGAGGTACTTCAGCTCCAATGCAACACACGGGGCCGAGTCCTTCTGATGTCCGTCTGATGCCGAAGCCCACACGCGATGACGAGAAACGACACTCGCAAGCCTCGCAAGCCTCGCAAGCCTCGCAGGCATCCCAGTCAAGCGGGCGCAGCAAAAAGGGCTACAAAACTCACATTGGCCCGTGGCACTTGGGCAAGACGCTGGGTAAAGGGTCGTCGGCTCGCGTTCGGCTTTGTCGCCATGTGCATACGAATCAACTTGCTGCTGTCAAAATCGTCAACAGGCGAATGGCTTGTCTAGTACAAGATAGTAGTCTTGCCGCGCTGAGCAAATTGGATGGCAGCCTTCCCGAGAATGAAGGAGAGATGCGCATTCCAATGGCCATCGAACGAGAAGTGGCTATCCTCAAATTGATAGAGCACCCAAACATCATGAAGCTCTATGATATCTGGGAGAATCGATCCGAAATGTAGGTTACCGGATGCTCGTTGACAAAGACGATTTTGCTGACTCTATGAATTCAGCTACCTCATTCTCGAGTACATCGACCAGGGCGATCTATTCACCTTCATCAACACAAGAGGCAGACTTTCCGAGGAAGCCGCGCTCTTTTTTTTCCGCCAGATCATCAGTGCCATGACATATTGTCACTCCTTCAACATCTGCCACCGCGATCTGAAGCCTGAGAATATCTTGATCACCGCTGATCTTCAGATCAAGATTGCGGATTTTGGCATGGCAGCCTTGCACCAGACAGATACGCATCAACTCGCTACTGCTTGTGGCAGTCCGCACTATGCCGCACCCGAGTTGCTAAAGAATTGGCAATACCGAGGGGACAAGGCTGACATCTGGAGTATGGGTGTCATCCTATATGCCATGCTCTCTGCCACTCTTCCCTTCGATGATCCTGACTTGCGAGTCATGATGTCCAAGACCAAAAAGGGTCACTATGAAGTTCCCAAATGTGTCAGTCCAGAAGCCGAGGATCTCATCAGACGCATGCTTCAGGTCAATCCGGACCGACGGATTTCGTTGAGGAAGATATGGCGTCACCCCCTGGTTCAGAAATACAGTTATCTCGACGACTTTGGCAATAACAATGGAGAGCTGCCGGATACCCGAAAGGGTTTCCAGTTCAGCCCTGTGCCAAAGAAAGACATAGATGCCCAGCTACTGCGGCAGCTGAGGTCAATGTGGCACATGTTTAATGAAAATGACTTAGCCCTCAAGTTGACCTGTGATGAGTATGTATTCTTTCTTGTCGTGGTTGTGCAGATACTAACAATCATAGGCCGAATGATCAGAAAGCATTTTATTGGTTGCTCCACAACTATCGAGAAAAGCAACTCGAGGACTTCAGGCCTGAACTGGCCCATTCCATGAGTGATTACCACCACCTGAAGCCGTGTGTCTGGAAGAAGCAGTTTTCGACGTGTGAATTCACCCAGCCTAAACTCAACGGCCGAGGCACATCTGTTTCCCGCTTCACTGTGATTTCTACCACAGCCGATACCGAAGCAGAGACGATTCAGAGCTATGATCCTTATAGGAGCAGTCGCGTGCTTCACCCATCAGGTTCTCAGACTGGTCAAACCAAGATCACCATTCACCGCGACGGGGATCATGGCCGTAGTAGCTATACCTTGCATTCGGCAAGGGCTCGGAGCGGTTCTCGACAAGGTCGTCCTGCTTCCCGAAGAACCTCTGCTCCTGGTCGTGCCCAGTCTTCTAGGGGATCATTGACTTCTCTGAGAAACAGCCGCCAAGGCCGACCCCCAGGCAATGCTCCGAGTCTGCGACCTAAGAGAGGCATGGATTTTACTCGAACGACGACGCATTCTGCCTCTTCGAGGCAGGTTTACCACGCTTCTCACCCAAGAGGTACTAGTCCAGCTTCGCAGCGTGACTCTATCAGACAAAACGAGGAAGCTCGTGGCCTAAAACCTCAAATGCCCTGGGAATCTGCGGTCGGGTTCCTAGAGCCTGATAATCAACCGGCGACGGTGCTCCCAAAGAGAGTATCGCTGCTATTCAACGACGAGTTGCGACACTTTAGCAGCAATATAGCCAAAGATTGTGATGAAGCATTTAACAGTTCTCTTGTGGAAAACGAAGAGGGTCAGCGCGAATCGGAAAAGTCTGGTGCTTTCAAAGAGAAGTCTCCCAGATTTTATCTAGAACCTCAAGCAGCGACAATGTCATGGGAAACTCGCCCATTGCCGCCCATTCCTCACGATACAACGACAGTGATGAGCTCAGCACAGATTACTTCGGATGAGGCGCAGATCTCTAAGCGGAATGAAAGGAAGTTCAGCGGTCAATCAAGGCGCTCAAGACGCCTATCTATTCCAGACTTTTTGGCGCGTCAAAATGGCAAGCGGATTTCTTCAGCACCAGTCAGTAATCATGATACAATGAAGATGGACGCACTTCCTGCGATTCGCGAAAATAGAATCGTCAATGCAGCAAACGACAAATCCCGAACAGTCTCAGCGCCGCCTCATACCCCTAGCAAGGAGTCTGAGGAGCAGAAACGACACTCAGGCTACTTCGGTATGGTTGAAAAGACGATTCGGGTAGTGAACTCTCCCTCGGCGATCAGTCCAGTCAAAGCACCGGAGCCTCTCAACATACGAAAGAAGTCGGTGGCCGAAGCGTTGACCAGCACGGCAATCAAACGCTGGTCGGGCCACAGAGGAAGTAACCAAGAACTTCATGACGAGAGTTTGGAGGATACTTCGTTGGTTGGGCGAAGGAAGAAGGTTGCAGAATGGTTCCGCAGGTCGTCCAGAACTGAGTCTGAGCGAACGGACAAAGGGGCATCAACCAACTCGACGGAGTTGCAGCCGCTGTTTTGTCCTGATGTTGAGGCCGGCGGAACGAAGAAGAAGACTTTCAGCTTTCCTTTCTGGAAAGGCAACAAGGTGGAAGATTTCACCGTGGCCATCAACGGTAAGCATTTTTTATATCCTCAAACAAGTATAGAGCTGACGGAAAGTAGACGGCAAAGATGATGGAGATGACCGCACAGCGCAGAGGAATAAACGCACAGGGCCCGACAGTCCGAACGCGTTCAAGTGGTCCGAGCCTGGAACTTCTGAGGATCGCAACATCGACGTTAAGCAAAACTGGCTAGCCAAGCTCTTCCGAGTAAAGCCGGCCATGAGCTATCTGTGCATGGTAATTACGCGTAAACGTGCTCGACAGGAAATTGCCATTCTTCTACGCGAATGGCGCAAATACGGGATCCGCGATATTCAGGTTGATAAAGAGCGCAACATTGTCTTTGCGAGAGTGTCGGCCAAGAATCGTAAGTGAATTCCGCGATGGGACTACTGTCCGTTGGAGAAGCTGACTTGATTCCAAAATAGACCTAAGCATCAAGGAGGTTGAATTTGCGGCCGAGATCATGACGGTTATCGAGCACGGCAACAAGCAAGCGCTGAGCATTGTTCGACTTACACAGGAACGCGGTGCAGCCAGCAGCTTTCATAAAGTGGTCGGGACCATGAAGCTGGTGTTTGAGGATCGCAACCTGCTTGTTGCTGATAAGCGAAAGCAGAAGATGATGATCAAGACGTTGAACTCGTCAGCCTCAGACGGTAATGTCCGCGGTACCGCTTCACATTGACCCCTGTTTAGATATGAGGACATTCGATAATGGTATGCCTTGGAGGAAAACATGCTTAGGGGAGTTAATTGGGGTAATCATGGAAACAGGAGAGTAGAATGCTGGAAACAAGTCATTGATGCTGCATATGGCCTAGCTGGAGTTGAAAGACCTTCTTGTAAATACAACTTGTCGGATAGAACAGAATACTGGTTGTTAATCGAAATACTTTGACAGGCTCGGCTATTGCCATTCCCACGATAGTGCGTTCCAAGCACGGCATGGGAGGAAATCATCTAATGAAATAGCGAAAGTCCTAGCATCTCGAAGCGTGAATGGTTTAGTGGTAAAATTCTCCGTTGCCATCCGAGCAGCGTCGGGGAGCCCTGGGTTCGATTCCCAGTTCACGCAATCTTTTGCCTCCTTGCATCAATCATCAGCCATGGCCGAAACAGAAGGTGGTTTTTTTTTTTTTTTTTTTTTTTTTTTGTGCTCCTTTCTCGATTGTCAACTCTAAGTGGCATGCGTTTTAGGTCTTCAAGGGGCGCTTGATCAGTGAAAAGACATTTATTCGTTCATTCATCATTATCAGATTGGGCAGTGAATGTGGCCTAGCGCGGCTAGGGCGGCCTTCCAACAGCACCTAGGTCGAACATAAGGTACCGCTTAACGCGTAAAGACGCGTCGAGGGGCGGCAACCTACAAGTCCAGCTTCGGCAACGCACAACCTCCTTCCGGTGCGCATGGTCAGATGGCGCCCGGCACTACCCGTCGGCGGCGGCGGTCTGACTCCCAGGATCCGGACGACAGTGCCGAGGGGGACTCTCAGGCGCGCGACTCACCGAAGCGGCAGCGTCTCAGCTCGGCCTCAGCCAGTGACAACGACGACGATGATGACGATGACGTCCTGCCGACCGGAACAAACGGCCAGCAGAATGGCATCTCTCCCAGCGACTTCCAGCCTGGTGCCATCGTGCGGGTCAGTGTCGAAAACTTTGTCACGTACGAGAAGGCCGACTTCTTTCCTGGACCGCACCTAAATATGGTTATCGGACCCAACGGCACCGGCAAGAGCTCTTTGGTCTGCGCCATCTGCCTTGGCCTAGGATACAGCCCTAAGCACCTCGGCCGCGCGGGTTCTGTCAAGGAATTTGTCAAGCACGGCAAGGACACCGCCTCCATCGAGATCGAACTGCAAAAACGTCGATCCGATTCATCCAACTGGGTTATTCGCGTGCTGATCCGCCGCGAGCAAAACAGTCAAAAGTGGTGGCTCAACGGGAAGGAAACAACACACAAAACAATACAGAAACTTATGCGGAAGCTCAAGATCCAGGTCGACAACCTGTGTCAGTTCTTACCGCAGGACAGAGTGGTGGAATTCGCCGCGTGCACGCCAGTCGACCTGCTGCACGAAACTCTTCGTGCCGCGGCACCCGAGGAGATGCTCAACTGGCAGGCTAGACTACGAGAGCTTCACAACGACAAGAAATCCCTTGCCGAGGCTGCGCAAACCGACAAAGACACCCTGCAGAATCTGGAAACTCGACAGCAAGGGTTACAGGCCGACGTGGATAGAATACGCGAGCGTGAGGAGATACAGCAGCAGGTTCGGTGCCTCGAGTACGCCTTGGTTGTGGCCAGATATCAAGAAACCCGGAAGCAGTACACGGAGGCAAAGGAGCGCAAGAAGGCTGCGGAGCGGTCCCTGCGGAAGTTAGAGGAGGAAAGCGGCCCCTCGTTACAAGCCGTCAACGCAAAGCAAGACTATGTCCGCCAGATCGAAATTGCGGTAGCAGGCAGGGAAGCTGCTCTCAGAGATATTGAGAACACAGCGAAGCGTCTCATCAAGGACATTGACGCGGCGACCGAGTCTTTCAAGGAACTGGAGAACAATGCGGCAGCAGAACGCAAGGGCTTCGAATCTAAGAAGAAGGACTTGGCAGCTTCAAGATTGAAGATCACTACCTACCAGGGCGACCTCCGGAATCGGCCAGAGGACTTCAGTGCCAGCGACTGGAACCAGAAGATTGTAAGAAAGCCTGCCACTCAGCCTGAACTCGATAGAGCTGACAAATTCAACCAATAGCGCGCAGAAGAACACAAAATGAGGGAGCTGGAAGCTGAGCAGAGGCAAATTTCTACACAGATCGAAGACATCATGGCCAAGGGCAGAACAATAAACCGGGACATGAACCAAGCCCAAACTCACGTGGAATCGTTCGAAACCCAACAGGGCCAACAGCTCAACTTCATGAGGAAGCATTTTCCCGAATACGCCGCAGGGTGGGAATGGATACAGGCCCATCGTAATGAGTTCGAGGCCGAGGTCTTTGGGCCACCTATGATAAGTTGCTCCGTTAAAGATGAGCGGTTCTCAGATCAAATCCAAGCCCTTCTACAGATTGACGACTTTTCCTGCTTTGTCGCTCAGAATAAGAATGACTATAGGAAGCTGACGGATCAGCTATACCGATCCATGAGTCTGTCGGTTGTCGTTCGCACATGCTCCCAACCCCTATCCGCTTTTCGACCACCCGTTGACCAAGCAGAGGCCGCGTCGCTTGGACTGGACGGGTTTGCCATCGATTATCTGGAAGGTCCCTCTCCTGTGCTCGCCATGCTATGTGCCGAGAAGAGACTACATCAATCCGGCGTTGCCCTGAAAGAGCACTCTGATGCCGAGTACGATCGCCTCGTTCACCACGGTACGATCGGCCAGTGGGCTGCGGGCAAACAATCCTACATTGTTCGGAGACGTAAGGAGTACGGACCACAAGCCATGACAACCGTTACCAGAAACATTCAGCCCGGCAGATTCTGGACTTCTCAACCTATCGACCAGCAGGAGAAGGAAGAGGTGCAGCGGCGTCTAGCGGAGTTGAAGGCTGAAAAGGACACTCTCAGGGACGAGCTGAGACAGTTGAAGGCAAAGACGTCAGCAATTGACGAACAAAAAAATGAGGTCTTTGACAAGATCGTATGTGTCCCAGACGTTGAAGCCCCCCTGATTCTTCAATAAATCTAACCTCGCCAATAGGAGCAACTGAAGAGAGAGAAAGCCATCCTTCAAAAGGAGTACCAGAAATGGCAATCGTTACCAGAGAAGATCGGTATGTTATTGGCTGAAATTTGCCAGCATTAGACTGACTTTTTACAGAAAGCGAGGAGCGGCTCAAGGCTTCCCATGAACAGGCGATGCGGGATGCTCGACGGAGGATCAATGAGATCGGCTTCGAGTGTGACGAAGCTATACTGAAAAGAGCCAGATTGGTGCTCCAGCACAAGAAGTCGGTCGAGCAGCTGTATCTAGCACGGCGTAGCCTTTTGGAAGCCAAGATACGACTGGTCGAGGCTCAGTCGGACGTTACGGGTCTCAAGGAACGCAGTGCTAGCATCATGCAGCGTCTAGACGAGGAGAAGCAAAACGTCCAACAGGCCATCAACCAAAGCAACGAGACACGAGAGGCGGGGCGGCAGCTCTCCGAGGAGGTGCGGGCCATCCTCGCAGAGCACGACGACTTGAGGGAGACCATCACCCAGCTCTCCAACGACAAGACCCCCGACAACGTGCAGCTAGAGATGGAGGCAGAGAAGGCCAAGCTTGAGCTGATCCACGCCGCGAACCCTAACGTGATTCGCGACTTTGAGCAGCGGGCGCAGGAGATTGCTCGTCTGCAGAAGAAGATGGACGGGGTGAATGCCAAGCTCGAGGGCTTGACGGAGGAGCTCGAGCGGTACAGGAGCAGGTTTGAGCCTAAGCTGGATGAGCTGGTGTCGAAGATCAGCGACGCCTTTGCGTACAACTTTGAGCAGATCAACTGTGCTGGCGAGGTGCGCGTGCACAAAGACGAAGATTTCGATTTATGGGCTCTGGACGTCATGGTCAAGTTCCGGTCAGTCAAGCAACGTCGCATCCCCTACCTAACCTGCAAGCTCGATGTCAGTTGCTAACCCCTTGCTCTAGCGAGAACGAAACTCTCCAGCAGCTCACAGCGCACCGCCAGTCCGGCGGCGAGCGCGCCGTGTCGACCATCTTCTACCTCATGGCGCTTCAGTCCATGGCCCAGTCGCCCTTCCGCGTCGTCGACGAGATCAACCAGGGCATGG
This sequence comes from Stachybotrys chlorohalonatus IBT 40285, assembly GCA_000732775.1. NCBI lineage: Eukaryota > Fungi > Ascomycota > Sordariomycetes > Hypocreales > Stachybotryaceae > Stachybotrys > Stachybotrys chlorohalonatus. The sequence goes on along the minus strand of KL660271.1, from coordinate 14,092 downwards.
ACCCGCGCAACGAGCGCATGGTGCACGAGCGCATGGTGGAGATTGCCTGCCGCGAGCACACGAGCCAGTACTTCCTCATCACGCCCAAGCTGCTCACGGGCCTGCGCTACGACCCCAAGATGCGCGTCCTGTGCATCGCCAGCGGCGAGCACATGCCCCGCGAGGGCAAGAAGCTCGACTTCCGCCGCTGCCTCAACGTGCAGAGGGCGCTGATGGGGCGGGCGTAGATCATAGATACGGGTCGTGGGAGTCGGTCACCCTGTCTTTGTGTAACATAGGAATGTAGCGAATGTCAGAGCAAGCGAGTTGATGTTAAGCTGGTCCTTGTCCATCTCCACGTAAGCGTTTACGTACCCCCATGTCCCGCTTAGGCATCTCATCGGGACACGATAGGCGCGAGCAGGTTGTAGACAGGTTTTTCAGGACAGAAGGAATTAACGATGGCAAGCAGAGAGAGATGTAGGTAGGAAGAGAGTAAAAAGTATCAAATAAGTAAGTGTAGCAAAAAAACTAGTGTAGTGCCATCTCATCATCATCGATCCGCGCCGGGCATCTCGAACGACCTTGATAATATACAAAAACCACCACTTCCAACACGTAAAATCGGCATGGACAGAGCGGCGCAGAGAGATTCCTTTCCCATTCCATCAGCTGGTAATCTAGTGCGGCTTCCAAGCACTGACCTCGGCAGTGTACAACCTCTCTCTGTCTCTCTCCTGCAGATCCTTATCATAAGCCGACCCCCTTCTTATTGTGCCAAGCAAGATGCAGATGATTACATATTCTGCCAGCGAGAAAAGACGAGAGACGAAGAAAGGAGGCGCGGCGTGGTGGTGGAAAGGCAACACAACAGGGAAGAACTGAAAGAAGAAGGAAAGGTGAGGAAAAAGAAAAAAGAAAAAACAAGGCTTGGGCTGGGCTATGCGGAAGAGCAGCACATTCTCGGCCACCAAAATCCAGCCGATAGCAACCCAAAACTCCATCCCGCCGCCCTCTCCGAGAGCTTCAGAGAAGGGTTTGTGTACAAAGACCATCAAAACACCGCATATCTCGTTCAGAGCAAGTGAAATTGAATCGCCGGGTATTAGTTGCGGTCATAAATGCGTAGCAATATCCAGAAAGTACTAGTGGACTGGTGAGCTGTAATGTGCCCGCCCAGTTCACGTCAGTCTAGTCTTGTCGCCCTCGCCTGGCGAGTCATCGGTGTCAAGTCGCTTCCTCCAGTCGGCCAGGCTCTCACTCAAAGCCATACCTGCGGGAGGCTCTTCGTCCTTCTTGCCAGGTGTTTCAAAGTCGAAGTTGTTGCTTAGGCGGTAATTCTTATTGGTAGCTTCCCAGTGGCTGCGCAGCGTCTCCAGCTCGCTGGCGAGATTGTCCAGTGCAACACTGTTCCTCCCGTCAAGGTTGCTGTCGCCGTAAACGCTCTCAACTTCGGAGCTCTCGTTTCTAGTATGGCCCAGCGTTGTGCCATTGGTTCCGGTGACGTCGGTCAATTGGCGACTGCGGCGTCGGTAGTTGTCGACGGAATGCTCGACCTGGTCGAGTAGTAACGAAACCTTTTGCTCGGCGTCGTTGGCCCGCTGCTCCAGAAGCGAGTTTTCGGCCTGTAGCTGTTCCAGATCCTTGGTGGACAAGGCGAGCCTCTTCTCAGCCGCATCACTGTTGAGCTTGGCCTGGTCGCGCTCATGAACGCTCTTTTCGAAATCGGACCTAAGGGATTCAAGCTTCTGTTCCAGATCCACCGTATTGTGTTGAAGTTCTGACTCCAGCTCTTCGATGTTCTTCAAGAGCGTGGCTCTTTCACTCTCCCAGTTCGTCGAGGCAGTTGCCGTCTGCAGCGACCCCTGTAATCGATCTTCGAGGTCGCTCATGTCTGACTTCAAACGCCCGTTCTCGGACTTGTATCGTGACAGCTGCTCTGTCAACTGCTTGAGCATCTTCTCGGTTCCCTTGACATAGTGTACCGCCGATGTGTAGTCGCTTTCAAGCTGCGCAAGCTTCTCGCGGTATGCTGCTTCAGCCTCCTGCGCTTGCAGGGCAAACGTCTGTTTTGTCTCCTCGTGGGCAGCGTTGGCGCTAGAAAGTTGAGACTCCAACTCTCGAACCCGACTCAGCTCTGGGGAATTGTTACGGGGGCTGTTGAGACCTCGGGCTCTGACTGCGCCGGTAGGGCTGATGCCACGCTCGCCAAGGATGTCCTTCAGTGCGTTGTGCTGGACGCTGAGCGCATTGGCCTCGAGCTGCTGGGCAGCAAGTTGGTGTTTGAGATCGGCATTGAGGGCCTGCAAACTCTGCGTCTCTCTGAGAGCAGACTGAAGCTGCCGCCTCACCGTCACACCATCTCGGCTGGATTGTTCTTGATACTGCTCCAGACCTGCAATGCGTTCCTCGGCACTACGCAGCTTGTCGGAAGCAGCGTCGGCCTCTTGCTGATACTTCTTAACCAGCGCATTGGCCGCGGCTACCTGATTTTGGAGTGCACTGAGACGTTCTGCGTCGCCTCGGCCTGCCTTGGGGACATCACGGGTCGACATCTTGTCCAGCCCAGAGAGGACGGCCTGTCGGTGCGTTCTCGCCTCGGCGGCATGCTTCTCAGCAACCTCTTCGGCATCCCGCAGCCGCTGAGTAGCCGCTACTAGTTCCGCTGTACGGGCTTCGTGCTCGGCCTTGAGGCTGGTCAACTTGGCCTCCGCTTTCTCTCTACGGGTGCGCTCTTCGTCAAGCTTCTTTTCGAGGTGTGCCCTGGCATCGTCCGACGCCAAGATGGCACTCCTCAAGGATTCGAACGTGTCGGTATGCTCCTTGGAGTGGCTCAACGTATCGTTATACTTGGCAGCGTAATCGTCCTTCTCCACCCTGAGCAGCTCGAGAGCGGCAACGGCCTCGGTATAAGCCACCGATTGTTCTCGTGCTTCGCGTTGAACAACGTGGAGGTCGGCCTTGAGCTGTTCCACCTCGGTCGAAGTCTGTTGCTTGTAATTTTCCAGATCCGCCAGTCGCTTCTGGGCTACGCTTGTGGTGTCGTCAGCCAGCTGCCGAGCTCTCTTTTCAGCTTCCAACTCCACTCTCGCAACATCAAGCTTGGCCTGTAGATCTTTCTGGACGCTCAGGGCTGAGGCGAGCTTCTTGCTAATGTCCCCGGATCTAAGGTTCATGTCGCCGCGTTCGCCATCAAGATGCGTTGGGCTGCTCGCGCTTCCGCCCAATTGCGCAGCGAGCCTGGCTTTGGCATATACAGCCTCCGATATGGCTGCATCCCGTTGCCTCTCCGCTTCCGCAATCTGCCTGGCAGCAAGGACAGCCTGTTTATCGACAGAGCTCTGCACGTTTGCAAGCTCTGTTCTCATTGCAAGGAGAGCTTCGACCAAGGGCCGGTCCTCGTCATCAAAGGTTTCGGCCGACTTGGTATCCAGAATGGGGCCAAGAGCAGCGTTGGGAGCGTAGCCTGCTTTCCTTGCTAGCTCCAACTCCGAAGCGTACCAGGCATTTCTGTTGCGAGCTGAGTCTAGTTCCTTGAGAAGGGCCACAGTCTGAGAATTTCTTCCCGATGAGCGCCGAGAAAGGGGATTGGAGGGTTGCCTAGTGGGAGGTGGCGGTGAAGCCGGTCGAGCTGCGAAGGTCTTCGTGGCATTTTCGCTAGGAGCGTCCGCAGGCCCTTCCGAGCGAGGTTGACGAGGTGGTTTGGCTTTCGCACCATCCCCGGCTTGAACGTCGGGCTTCGGGGCTGTCTGTATCTGTTGAGTCGGTGTGCGACGTCCATTCACGACGGGACTCTCGTTCCCAGCTTCACGGGTGGCGGGTAGTTGTGACACGGCAACCTTTGGCGAAGGAGACCCCCCGGGCCTCTCGAGAGAAGAGCCGCGAACACGTGTCAAGTCGGGGGTGTCGCCGGCAGGCTTCGCAGGCGTTGGACCTAGTGGAGGAGGGCCTGGCGACGGACCAGACCTTGAAGCCTTGACAGCTGAGGTAGCGGCAGGCCCGCCAGCATCGGGTCCGGTGAGAGCTGGCTTTTGCCCGTTCATGCCAGCAGCCGGGTTGTTGACATTCGGCGGGCTCACCATCGTCCTTCTCAGGTCGGCCGGTCCTGTAGAGCCCTCGCGCGAGGGCAGCTGTCGCCCAATACTGCCCGAGTCGCTGCCACTGGGGCGACGTGCGCCAGGTGCCCGCTGGGCGCCTTGAGGTTGGCTATCGTTGGGATACTGGATTTTGGTCGTGTCCAGGACATACAGGATCCCCAGGTCGTTGATGGCGGCTGCTGCTGCGCTCGGCTCGCCTCCAAGGACAACAATAGATTTGCCAACGGTGGTCATGCTGTGACCCGACCGCGGCGAAGGAGAAGGTCCCATATTCTGGAAAGTGTACCATCTGTGCGAAGTGATCTTAAATGCTGCCAGGTCGCCGAGGTCGGTACCCTCCTCGGTCCGTCCTCCAAACACGTACATAACGTCCCCGACAAGGGATGCGGCATGTCCTTCCCGAGGACATGGTATGTAACCTCTGCAGTCCAATTGCGACCACTTGTTCACAACAGGGTCGTAGCACCATACATCATTGAACCACTGGAAACCATTGGTTCCGCCAAACCTAAAGCTGTGTTAAAGCGAGTCGCAAAGGCATAGTAGGTCTACTTACAGATACATCTTGTCCTCGTGGGTAATCATGGAATGGTTCGTTCGTGCGGCGGGAACCTTTGGTGAAGTATCGCCATGGAGAAGAATCTCCCATCGATTATTGGGCATTTGAAGCTGATTCAGGTCGAAGGCTGAAAGGTCGTTCATGAAGAAGCCCTCCACTTGGCCTCCAAAAATGAATATCTTGGAACCAAGAATATTGAGCGAGTGACCATATCGGCCAGACGGTCGAGGGCCAGCCGGAAGGGCTCGCGACCATTGGCGCGTAGCTATTTAGCGTCAGTGGATGTAGGCTCGAAGAATAATCGGCAAATCGTGTCGCTTACAGGTATTCAACAGGTACAGCGTCTCGTCGAGCACATCGGACTCGTCTATCTTTGTGTCACCACCATACACGATGAAAGCATTGCCAACCAACAGACTCGAGTGCCCAACCCTGGGCCCCGGTCCCTCTGCGGTAGTCGAGAGGGGGTAGCAGGCCATGTTACCGCCCGCTTCAATCATCCATAAATCTCCCTTGACCGTTGAACTGTTGATCAAGCCGCCCATCATATAGATGTCGCCCTCCTTAGACGACGTCGAATTGACCGCGGCTCCATATCTGGGGAAAGGACTCGGGTGCGAAGAAGTGTAGGTCAAGCGCCGTTGTGACCAGGGGAACAAGGAGGCGTTTGGATTCGATACTGGCGGGGCGTTGCGAAACTACCAAGCTGGTGTCAGGCATGTCCTCGTCGGACATAGGGGTTTCCTAGCTAGATGGAATCGCATAGGATCTGTTACTTACCGGCAGATCACTGACCTGGTTCTGGGCTTGGGGCGGGACCTGGTCGATACTCCCTCCGCGGCGGCGCCCAAGGCCTTGATCTGGGCTACCAGCGCTGCCATCGTTTTCCAAGGAGTGTAGACTTCCGGTAGGCGTAGCGCGATGTTTCTCGTCCCTAGCGACGCGTGCAGTGGCGCTTTGAATGGATCCCTGGGAGCCCGAAGTGCCATCGCGACTAGAGAGCGACCTGTCCTGGGCTTTCTTGGATTTGAAAAGAAATGCCATGGTCGGCTTCGGCTAGGGCCCGCGCGCCGGCGGATGAATCGACGGTGTCGCTCGTCAAGGATCGCGCCGGAGGATATTTCCACGTAGAGATGACTGCGGCGATTGAGGAGAACGAATGTCGTCGAGTGGAAGAGGACGGTGTGGTATCAACACCAATGGGTGCGACGGAGAATCGGTGGTTGGTGTTGGTGTTGGCGACGAGGAGCGAAAGGAATTGGCTATCGAGTCCAAGGATGGCTGGGTGGGCATCGGCGGTAGTGCGAAGACAAGATCCAGATCAGCCTCTCTCTTTGTTTGCTTTGCCGGTTTTCCCTCCCTGTCTCAGCGTCTTGGTGGTGGGTTGGGAGCGAGGAATCGTCAGGAGGGGGGGGCAGGTGGTTGGGAGAGAATGATGGAGAGGCTGAGGTGTGGAATTGCGGAGTCGCAGCGCTGGAGGAATGGCACCAGTGGACAGCCTCAGGAGTGAGAGGTGGTATTCAACATGGACAACAGGCGCACGCAGGCTGTGGCAGCTCGCGCTGAGGATGAGTACACGAGACGAACTGATGGAGTCGTTTGGGTTGGTGATGATAATGCCAAAGTCCAGC